>PVIH01023548.1:0-24621 GCA_004025045.1 Sigmodon hispidus | reverse complement strand
CCATGAATGTCATTTGATCACTGAATGGTGACAGTGCAGGAGGCACATAGGAGGGAGGTAGGGGAAGTCCTCCACTGTACTTTTCATAAGTGGAGCCAGGAAAGAAGCGGAGACTGTACACAAGTGGTATCTTGAGAATCTCAGCCAGCAGGTCACCACAGGGTACGAAGGGATCTGCCACCACGACATCAAAACTTGATGTTTGTAGTCTTGTCATGAGTTCCTTGTTCAAGACAGCATCTTTGCAGAGACTCTCAGAAAATTCTGACCCTAACCAAAAAATTTCTTGCAACATTAAAAAGTATCTCCAAAATGATTGCTTTGGCAGCTCATAAGTTCCTTTCCTGATTAAATTTGCAAATAGTTCCTCTAATTCTGCCAGGGAATATGATGCAGGGTATGTTTCAAATTCAATAGCAGATGTGTTGTCAACTGTATAAGAAAAGGAAGCTGAGGGTATCAGTACAGTCACTTCATGGCCCTTCTTCACAAGCTCTTCTAGGATTATTTTTAAATTGAGCCAGTGACTGAATTCCACTGGCCACACCAGCACCTTCCCACTTTTCCCAGATCCAAAGAAGGCACTCAGCTGTAGCAGGAGGAGCAGGGCTGCTGTCACTTTCACAGACATCTTGGTTAAATTCAGAGCTGCCTTTCAAATGGTGATCGTTCAGCTCTTGCAGATACAGGGAAAAGTAATAATTAGTTAAAGTATAACTTGGACTCACCATAGCAAATACACATGGGATAGTCACAGCCTCTGGATGCCAAGTGCAAAAGTCAGAAGACAGATATGAACATGTGAAATGACTCCTGAAATGTAAGTAACCTTGAGTGTGTAATTTATCTTTGGTATATTAGAGGTTTTAACAGATCTTTTAGAATAGTGAAAAAGAGCCTTGTGCTGGGCAGTGATAGTGCATGCCTCTAATCCCAGCACTAGGGGAGCAGAGGTAGGCAGATCTCTGAGTTCAATGTCATCCTGGTCTACATAGCAAGTTCCAGAACATCTTGGGATACACAAAGAAACTCTGTCTCAGAAAGCCAAAAACAGGAAGAGATAGAAAGAGAAAGATAAATATAGAGAGAAAATGGAGAGAGGAAGCCAGAGACAAAAAGCAACAGACAGAAGCAGATAGGAGAGAGGAAAGGTTAGGGAAGATACAGAGAGATAGATAGAGATAGAGAGAGACATATACAGAGAGAAGACAGAAAAAGAGAAAAATAAACTTTGTCTAAAAATATAGACTGATATAGAGTCTGAAGTAAAGACAGCATTGCTGAGTCAGATTTTTTTCAATCACAATTCAGTGACTTTCCCCATATTAATATGTTAAATCATATATTATATAACTCATCAGGTTTAGATATACAATTCAGAGGTTCATAGCATAATTCCTGAACTATTAATTAACTACTGTAATAAAATGTAAAGAATTATTATATTCCTCATATATGTACTGTATTTACCCTTTGCACTTAATTCAGTCTTTGCCAAGTCCTTATCTACTTCCTTATGGTATTGTTTTATTTTGTGCAGGCCATATAAATTATAATATGGGTAACATGTTTTAATTGGCTTCAATATTCTAAAAGTCTGTGAGTGCTTTTTATGTTATAGTATGCATGTGAACTACTATTGTATAGTCATCAAATGCTATTTTGAAATATGATAAAACTCCATTTGTTTAGCCACTTGTAAATTGTTTTTTATTGTCCCCCTGTATCTTGACACTATAAATGTTGATGTCATTTTATTAAAAATAATTGTGTTCATCCAATATATTCTTGTTGTAATAGATTTTTCTGGGTCCTTTTGGGCCCGAAGATTTTTATCTCTTGTAGAAAGTTGTTTCGGCCCGTTTGGGCCCGGAGGTTTGGAACTTGGTTTGTGGCGGCTTTTGTTTTTCAAAGAAATGAATCAGACATTTATATATTTTATATTGTTTGGCCCATATTTTAAGCACATTATTAGCTAGCTCTTTTATTTTAATTTAACTTATTTCTTCTCTTTCATCTCCTCCATATCCTCTCAGGTCATTCTGACTCCAGGTCTTTTTTTTTTCTCTTTAGAGCAAACAGGAAAACACATAAACAAACCAGAATTTAAAACCAAAAGGCACAAAACACACACACACACAGACACAGACACACACACACACACACATACACACACGAGAGAGAGAGAGAGAGAGAGAGAGAGAGAGAGAGAGAGAGAGAGCATAATAAAAAAGCAATAGATTAGTAAAATAAAAATATACCCAAACAATACAATATGAGACCAAAAATTAAAAAAAATACTCTATGAAAATATCATGGAGCTCGTTTTGTGGTGGCCATCTAATCCTGGACGTGGGGCCTACCTTTAAGTGTGGTTTATATATCCAGTGAAATTCTAATGGAGAACATTAATTTTTTTTTTATTTGAGAGCAGTTGTCAATTGGAGATAGCTTTGTAATTTGAGATAGGAACTCATACCCACTTTTCTCTTTTCACACAGAGATCATATATGGCTTAAACCTGTGCCTGCCCTGTGCATACTGCCACAGTATCTATAAATCTTTGTAAACTTTCTTTTTCTTTATTCTTTGTGTCTTTGCCATCATGTATCTCAATCCAATTCATTTCCCTTCCATATGTATTTGTCTTCTGCCTTTGCAGCTACCCCTCTCCAATAAAATTTAAAGAAAAAAAGAAAAGAAAAAAAAAGAAAAGAAAAGAGAAGAGAAGAAAGGGAAAAAAAATCTCATCCTGGAAGGTATAATGTGACATAGTATGTCATACGGTAAACATTTTTGACCATATATTTTTACTTGCAAGTGATCATAGCAAAGAGTCATTGGTTTGAGGCCTTTGGTTTCTGCTACACTATACATGCTGGACCTTCACTTCCTCTTGGTTATCCTGCTATTTTCCTGCTGTTTTGGGTCTACAGGTTCAGTCCCTTCACATGTTCCAGCAGATCACAGATGGGTGGATGTTGGGGTGAGGCAATCTATAACCTTGGTTGTGGGCCAAGGTTTTCGCAGAGTTGTTCAGCTTGCCAGCCCTCTCTTATTCTCACCATCAGGTTGAACTCTCCTGCATTGCATTGGTGAGTTCTCCCTTTCCAGTGATGAGTAAGGGATGGGGCCAGTTCTCTTGCTTTCATGTCCCCAGGATTGGTTCTCCTACACTTAGACCTTCAGGGCCAGCTGTACTGTGTTGCTCAGTCATGAGGTAATGGCCATTACCCCAAGTGCTACAGCAGATGAGGAGCAGAACTGGCTCTCCTTCTTTTCTGAACTCAGGATGAGCTCTTCCATCTGCCTCAGTTGATGTGGAAGGTACACACACCATTTAGGGGAGGGGCATGGTGCATCTCTCTTCTGCCCATACTGCCACAAGAAAGATGAGTAATGGGATCAGTTCTTCCAAAGTCACAACTTCAAGGCTGGCTCACTTCTACCTCCACCAATAGGATCTGCAAAATTGTGCTGCCCAGGGGAGTTGCAGGCCTTGCTTTCCTTAGTGTTGCAGCTTGTAGCAGTAGGGGACAACATCTCTTTTGCTCTTATGACCTGAGGACCATTTCTCCAATCATTCTCAGGCCTTTGTGGGCTCGGGGTGAAGGGAAAGGAGAGCCTCTGTAAATTTCTATGTACTAGTTTCCTGTTGTGTCTGGGAGACACTGTTCTTTGTTGTCTTATACACTTAGTATAGTTAGGATTGAGTGTTTCAAAGTCTCTCACTCTGTGCACACTCTCCTGTTGTGGGTCTCTGTATTAGTTGTCATCTATTATAAGAGGAAGCTTCCTTGATGATATTGAACAAGACATTGATGTATGGATATAGCAAAATGTCATTAGTGTAATTTTATTTCTGTGATTATTTAGCAGAACTATAGTATTTAGTTTCACCTAGGCTCATGACCTGTCTAGTTTCAGGTTCTTTATGTCATGAAGGTGATTGTAAATCCTATCAGAGAATAGTTGGCTGCTATCACAACATTTGTGCCACTGTTGCTCCAATGTATCTTGTAGGTAGGTCATCTCTATAGGTCATACTCCTTAGTAGGGGTGAAGGCTCTAGGTAGGCACTAATTCAACTTCTCGATTTTCAATGATGTGTGGTCTTCAGCAATAGGGCCTTACCATCAGTTCATAGAAAGCAATCAATAGTGTTGGCAATAGTTAGAGTTGTTTGGGTTTTCAATGGGACTCCTTTGACCAATAACTCAATTAGACGTGACCCATTCATGACACTGGAAGTTTTTCTTTCTTTAGAAAGATGTCTAGTCTCCCTAATCATTTGGTAATTTCCTTAGATTTCTTTCATGATTCTATATATTTTCAGAAACTTCTAGAGTACATTTCCATACAATCAGGCAAATAGTCCTTGGATTTGTTGTTCCTCTTGATATTCTATCACTTATTCCCTGTTGTGGTTTGAAGGAAAATGGCATCCAAAGGAAGTGGCACTATTAGGAGGTGTGGCCTTGTGAAGGAAGTGTGTCAGTGTGAGGGTGGGTTTCAAGTTCTTTTTTTCAAGCTTTATCCAGTGTCGCGCGCCACCTTGTCCCGCAAGGAACAAGCAACACCGGATCCTTCTCTCTGCACTTTATTCGGGCCTTTTACAATCTGATTTCTTCTTATCTTTCACTCACTCGCTCATTCTCTCACTCACTCACTCACTCTGAGGAACAACCATTCTCTCACGAATGACCCCAGGAGGAAGCCTGCTTTTAGTGAAATACCCTCAGGGCTTCCAATCCAAGATAGCCACATGGGCATCACCGATAGGCTCAGATACGCGGAAGCAAGCCAGATCCTTGGCCTTAGCCAAATATGGAGTTGTTTACCAGGGAGAGCGCTCAAGGCCAACGCCATCTTAAGGTGTGGCTATATGCAGCTCCCTACAATCCAGTGTGTCAATTGACTTCCTGTTGTCTGCAAGATGTAGCACTCTCAATGCCAGTACCATGTCTGCATGCTGCCATGCTTCCTGTCATATGATAATAAACTGAATCTCTGAAATTGTGAACAGTCAGTCAATTTTTTTTTAAATAAGAGTTGCCATGGTCATGTTGTCTCTTCATAGCAATTAAGACCCAAATTAAGATACCTCCTTATTCCCAATCTTTTCCTCCTTTATTCCTTCTACTTCAGTTTTTCTACCTTGTCTTCATAAGTACATATGGTATTTCCCCTTCCCTGGGAGATCCCCCTTCCCCTAGTTTCCCCTGATCTCCATGATTTATTGAAGGCTTATAAGCTAATATACAAACAATATTTGTTTTTGTGTTTTGTTTTGATTATGGTTTACTCACTCAACATGATATTTGAGAGGAAAATACATAGCATTAGATGCCTATATGAAAAATCAAGAGAAATCTCACACAAGAGACCTAACAACTGAGCTGAAGGCCTCAGAACAATTAGAAGAAATCTCACATAGAAGGAGTTGACAACAGGAAATAATCTAACATGGGGCTGAAATCAGTACAATAGAAACAAAAAGAACAATATAAAGAATCATTGTATCAAAAAGTTGGTTCTTTGAGAAAGTCAACAAGATAGACAATCCCTTATTCAAACTAACCAAAAGATAGAGAGAGTATCCAAATTAACAGAATCAATAAGGGAAAGGGAGACATAAAGACAGACACCCAGGAAATCCAAAGAATTTATCAGGTCATATTTTGAAAATCTATGCTCTATTATAATGAAGAAACCTAAAAGAAATGGACAGGTTTCTGGACAAGTACCAATTATCAAAATTAAATCAAGAACAGATTATTGAACTAAACAGACCTATAATACCAAAGGAAATTGAAGCTGTTATTAAGTCTCCCAAATAAAAAATGCCCAGGACCAGATGGTTTTATTGCAGAATTCTACCAGACATTCAAAGAATAACTAATACCAATACTCAACAAACTTTTCCTTCCATACAGTGAAAATTGAAGGAACACTGCTAAACTCTTTTTATGAGGCCACAATCACGCTTTTACCCAAGTCACTCAAAGATGCAACTAAGAAAGAATTTCAGACCAATCTCCCTCATAAACATTGATGGAAAATATGCAACAAAATCCTGGCAAGCCGATTAGAACAACATATAAAAAAAGTCATCCACTATGATCAGGTAGGCTTTATCTCAGAAATGTAGAGATGGTTGAAGATATGAAAAACTATAAATATCATCCATCCTAAGAACAAATTGAAGGAAAAAACCACATGATCATCTCCTTAGGTGCTGAAAAACCCTTTGACAAAGTACAACACTCCTTTATGATAAAAAGTCCTGGAGTGATCAGAAATGCAAAGGAAATTCCTAAGTATAATAAAGGCGATTTACAAGAAGCCAATGGCCAACATCAAAATTAATGGAGAGAAACTCAAAGCAATCCCACTAATCTCAGGAACTAAACAAGGATATCACCTCTCCCTTATCTATTCAACATTGTTCTTCTAGTTTTAGCCATAGCAATAAGAGAATGAAAGGAGATTAAGGGGATACAAATTAGAAAAGAGGAAGTGAAACTATCTCTATTTGCAGATAATACAATTGTATACAAAAGTGCCCCTACAAAATTCTACCAGGGAACTTCTATAGCTGATAAATACCTTCAGCAATGTAGCAGGAAACAAATTAATTAAAAAAAAAATCAGTAGCCCTCCTATACACTAAAGACAAACAGGCTGAAAAAGAAATAAGGGAAACATTTTCACCAACCTTACAAGTGACAGAGGTCTAATCTCTAAATATATAGAGAACTGAAGAAACTAGAGCCCCAAACCCTGAATAACTGAATTAAAAAATGAGGTTCAGAACTAAAAAGGGAATTCTCAGCAAAAGAATTACAATTGGTTGAAATTCCAAACTTGAACACTTGAAAAAATGCTCAAGAACTTTATTCATCAGAGAATGTATATCAAAACAACTTTGAGATGACATTTTACACCTGTCAGAATAGCTAAAATGACAGCCTATGCTGTAGAGGATGCAGAGCAAGGGGAACACTCCTCCACTGTTGATATGAGTATAAATTTGTTCAGCCACTCTTGAATCAGAATGTCAATATCTCAGAAAGCTGGGAATGAATCTCACCATGGTACCAGCAATACTACTATTGGGCATATACCCTAAAGAGACACATTCACAATCCAAAAGCATTAGCTTAACTTTGTTCATAGCAGCATTATTTGTAATAGCAAGAACTTGGAAACAACCTAGATGCCCATCAACTGAGGAATGGGTTAACAAAAAGTGGTATATCTACACAATGGAGTAAAAAATGATATTCTGTGGAAGGGGGAAGGGAGTTTGAACAAGGGGATACATGGATAAAAAATGAGACTTTATTCATAATAATAATAAAAAAGAATAATGTAGACAACCTTGGGGATAAGCTTGCCTTCAAAAGTGTGTTTTCGAAATATGGGACACAGGCAGTTAACAGTCATCTAACTGCTGTCCACAGTTTTGCTCTGGTAATTGAAAAGGTCTCATTATGTTTTTGTATCACATTTTGTGATGTATTTACTCTAAATGACAGAGCATATAATCTGAAGATTAATTTGCTTTTGGACTGTGAAGCTTATATTAAAAAGACAAATAGTTAAGAAGAAGAAAGAAGAAGAAGAAGAAGAAGAAGAAGAAGAAGAAGAAGAAGAAGAAGAAGAAGAAGAAGAAGAAATGATATGTTAAAATTTGCAGGCAAATGGATGGATTTGTAAAATATCCTCCTGAACGAGGTCTCACAAATACAGAAGGATAAGTATGGCATGTACTCACTCACTCATTAGTGGACTTTAAGCAAAAGCATTCTTATTACATTGAAAAATGATGAGTGAATAAAGTGATTTAAAACACACACACACACACACACACACACACACATACACACACATGCACACACACATTCCAAAAACAAAAACAAAACTTCTGGCTTGACTGTAGAAGGGTTGCTTAGCAGGAATTTGTGGTGGTCATAGTTCGTAGTGGGCATTAGCTGTGACCTACTGTGCTTTCTTCATCTGCAGCTGAGCCTATCCTGGCTTGAAGAGTTTTAGGTTTTATTTTTTTTTTATTTATTTTAGAGAAAGGAGAAATTTTATTACTGTATGGATTTTTTTGTTATTCTGGATGTTTTTCTTTTTTTAAATATAAAGTTTGATATTGATTTTTTAAAAACAATAAAATCCAACTACACACACATATGTATATATCCAGTAGATTAATGAAGTTATATGATGTCATATATTATAGATAGATGATAAGTAGTTTATAGGTGAATAGATAGTTGATAGATAACAGATGGACAGAGAATGGATTGATAGATACTGTATATAGATAGTGTATAGTGTATATATCTATATATAGATACTGTGAAATTTCTACATGTTTTGTTGAATTCTGAAGAACACAGAGAAACACTAGATGGTCTGACTTCTTCAATGTCTGAGGAAGCAATTCAGCTTCTCAGAAACTTAAAGACACACAGTGCTCTTGGAACCATGCATTCTGCAGGGCATTTCCAATGATACAAAATCTGAGAGTCTGGTGTTCTTTGTTTCATGAGGCTAAATGTCTCAGCAGTCCCAATCTGGCACTGGTGTGCTAAAGTTTCCTAGAGAGTTGTTAGTTTTCAGTCTATGCTGAAATTCTGAAGTTGGATTCCATCCTGGCTGCAACAAAGGTAGTGATAAACTTGCCAACAAGCATGAGGCCAAGCAGCCAAAATCAAAAGTTTCCTTTTTCCAGGTTGTATTATATGGGTTGTCACAAAAAGGTGTGACACAAATGTATGGGGGGAATACCAGCATCAGGTTATCTGATGAAGAAATTCCTTTATTGGTGTGTCCTATAGCTTGGATTTTAGTTGATTCCAATTACTTTTATGTTGACAATTAAGACTGACCATCACACACACTTCTCAAAATTATAGGTTATTGAGTGTTGACCATTATTTCCTCCTGTGTATGTATATACATGTGTGTGTTTTGTTTATCATGTGAGCAGGCATGTGAATAGTGTGTGTATAAATGTTTGTGTAGGTGCATACAAATGCACATATATGCAGAAGACAGTGGACATTCAGTGTCTTGCCTGTTCTCTTATCCTCTATCTCATTCACTAAAAACAGGAAATATTACTGAACCTGAAATTTGACTTTTTTTTTAGGTTGGGTGGCCAGGTCATTCTGGGATCCAAGTACCTCTACCTTGCCTTTCCAAAACTTATGTTATAGACATTCACACAAGAATATTTGGTTTCTACACATGTGATGGAAATCTAATCCACCTCCCAATTATGGCACAGAAGGCACTCTTACCCACAGAGGTATTGTCCCAGAACATATCTATTATTTCAAAACATTATTTCTATAGAAATATCAAAGTCCCAGCATGTTCTATGAAGACATAGATAAATTATATTTTTTTTGGAAAAAGGAACATGCACCCACATACACTCACACCTACACATTGAAATAATGAAACACACCACTTTTGAGTTTTTATTGAGATGACAGATTTTAAAATTGAAATTTTACAGCTGCTCCCAAAGGTTAATTATAATGAATCAATTTAATTATTATTTTAAAAGTGTTATGTGTAAGCAAAATTCATTTCACAAAACGAAATAGTTCTTTGATATTTATTTTTATTTTATGGGTATATGTGTTGAGTCTACATGTTAATCTGTGAATTTTATGAATTCACCATATGAATGCAGTGCCAACAGAGGTCCTATAGACCTTGTGTTACTGGTGATTGGGAACCACCATACAGATGATGGGAATGGAATCTGGGTTCTCTGAAAGAGGAGCTAGTGTTCCTAACCTCTTCAGTTCAATTAAATCTTAGAGCCTTAAGAAAAAGGTCATTCAGAGGCTTCATGCCCATCATAAGACCAGCACCAATACTGGTCTCCCAAAGACAAATCTGCAGGATCAGAAATTTTATGCAGTTTTAATTCTAAACATTTTACTTAGAAATTCATACTACAACATCTACAATAAGTAAATAATTGTTTAATACCTGCAAAACTATGTTGATATCACAGTGAACTTCGTAGTGATCTTGTATCCACAAACAACCTCTCGGCCACCTTCATTCCTTGGACTGTGTGAATTTGAAGTGTGTAAATGTGTATTATTTTTCTATATGTGTGCTCATTTGTGAGTGGGGGCACAGCTATACAAAGACAAGCATATGGGATGTCAGAGTACAACCTCTAGTGTTCTTTTTCACCTTCTACACTTTTATGAGGCAGCATTTCTTTTGCTGATCAACAGGCTAGTTGGTCTGCAAGCTTCAGGCAATTTTGTCTCTTCTTCACATCTCCTAGTTTGCTCATAGTAAGGTTATAGATGCTATTGGATATAACTTATATGCATTCTGGGGATACAAAATAAAGGAAGAAGTCTTGATGGAGGTGATATACTCATGGATCAATCACATCAGGCTTAGTATTTTTTTGGTATAACTTTTATTGCTGAAAATGTATTTCTAAAATTCTGATGTTGACAATTTTAATAAAATGTTGACAATTTTAATTTTACTTTTCAATTTAGTCTTTGGCCTAAAGTACAACTAAGTGCAAAAGAATTATTAATTCCTTATGTGAAAAAGTTTTCTTTTATTGATAAATATGTCTAAAACATTGTCTTGTCATAGAATGTATGACCCTGCCTCACAGCCTTCCTTGTGATGCACCAGGGAGGTCCATGTGTCATCCTTTCCACTTCAGCTACTCCCTTTTCCTCTTCTTTGCAGATTTAGCAAACTTTTGACAACAAAAGAGGCAGCACTTTGTGATGATGAACATCACAGTCACCACACAGCCCAGCAAGAACCCAAGCATATCCAGAGAGTAGTACTGGAACCAGGTGAGGTCATGTGCTGCCACACGAAGGTGCTTTGCTCCTTTGTGGTGCATGACAAACTCAATCCAGAAGATGGCTCTGTCCAGAGGCTTCACTGGTTGGTCATGGTGGATTCTTGATAGCCGCATGGCATTCTCCTTATAGCTAAAGATAACAACATTGAACAATTGGTTTACTTAAGCACATCAAAGCTATCAGGGAAAGCATCATGAGACTCAATAAAAGCCATAGAAGTTCAGAGATACAGTGTCATTTTAGGACATGTTTGAAATTCTGGCCTGAGCTTAGTATTTTCTGGGAAATTTTTTTCCAAAACTGAAATGGGAAATTATGTTTGGGAAGTAAATGTTTCTAGCAGTGGAAACATTATTAAGCCGTATTAAGTACTCCAATGTAGGTTGTTCAATGCAGTATTAAAGATAATTGCATTGATTCTTTTGAGATAAAGCTATCAAAATTCTTTGGAAACACAATAAAAATACTATTGATTGTTAAAATACATAATTGACAAGAAAGGACATACTTAACAAAAGACAAATAATGGCTGGGATTCAGCTCATTGGTAGCTCATCCAAAATGCTCAGGGACCTGAATTCAACTCCTAGGTACTATTAACAGATTATCACATATTGTAACCTATTTAGAGGTTTCTTTTAAAAATTTGAATCTGTTTTATCGTATATTAATTATTTTTTAACTAGGAGAGCTTTTTAAAATGTTAGAGTGTAAAGCATTGCTTTGATTGTTGACTCTGTTCTGCTTCGCTTTTTAATATGTCAGAGGTACTAGAGCCACACTTATCTTTTTAATTCTGGGACGTAGGATTAAATATTGCAGAGCTATTTATTATCTCAACTTTTGGGACTCTTAGAGTCTATACTGTTATCAAGTAGACCACTGCTGCCTGCTGCTCACAAATTTTATTTAAGTATTTGGTGCCAGGTCCTCATAAAGAAGCCATACAGTTTTTGCCTATAGAGTCAGGAAATACCTCTTAAAAGTATTGCATGTCTGATTACTGTCAGTAAACATAGTAGTCTTAGAAATGTGGTTATCAAAAATTTACCTTTGACTCTGTTCCCTTTTTTGTTTAACATATACAAAAACCTCAAATCTATTATATGCAGCTTGTTGCTTACATCCAGGTTCTTGTGAGACTTTAGGAACTGGCCATGTTGCAGCTTAAACTGCAACTTGTAAACCTGCTGCCATTTTGTGGTTCAAGCCCGCAAGCCACTCTGTATCATAGCTCACTTGAGAGACATAACTAAGAAGCTGTTTTTGGCTTTATTTTTGAATTTTACAACTCTTAAAAAGCTTTCTCAGGATTTATGTGGGTGTATGTGCCCCATATTGGGTGTCATTTGAATAATAAATTTTGACCCAGTCTAGTCCTAAGATCCAGACCTGCCCACTGCTGCTCAGACCCCTAAAATGACTGAGATTTTTTTATTAATTGTATGCTGTTTGGCTTATGGTTCAGGTTTATTGTTAATTAGCTCTTGCATTTTAATTTAACTCATCTTTATTAATTTGTCTTGACACATGTCCTGTCGCTTACCTTTTATTTTACATCTTGCTTCTTAGGTAGCTAGTTGGCATCGCTCTTGACTCTGCCCTTATTCCCTTTTATCTGTATTCACAATTCCCACCTCCTTCTAAGATGCCCTGCCATAGTCCCAAATAGTCCCTTTATTAATAAATGATATTCACAGCATACATAAAGACAGCCCACATCAAACAGTAATGACAAAAATGCAGAGGATGTGGAAATTGTCAATTATTTTTCTCATTTACATATTATAATTATTTCTCTAAGTGGCACTTCATAAGAGAATGCTGGAGTGTGATTCAGAGCAGCAAGTACTAAAGAATCATGGATTTCCTGAATAAGTTCCCTGGGCTTTAGCTTTCTTACCATTAGACTCCATCTAAAGAAATAGTGAATAATGTATCAAAAAGAAACCTTAAGGTCCATGGTTTTTACAGTGCTGGTCACACTGGGAAATGAAATTGTGAGATGATAGATAAATAAAATGTGGTCTGAAAACATAGTTGAATATTAGTCAGCAACTATAGAAAAGAAAATATTGACTTTACAGTACTAAGAATAAAACAGAAGATATTATACTAAGTCACATAAACGAGGCTATAAATGAAAACACTGTATATTCTCATCACTGTGTGGAAACTACAGAACTGATTTCGTAGGAGCAGAGTGTAGAAGAGTGGTAAGAGGAGCAGAGGAAGGGAGAGAATGAGTGGGGACAGAGAGACATGAGCTAAAACATTCTGCCACTGGATAGCAGGACAATGTTCTGTGGTGAGGCAGTGACTAAATTACAGGTTATATATCTTATTAGCATTGAAAAAATAAATTACATTTGTTTAGGGAGATGAAAACGGTGAGTACTTTGTTTATTATACATTATACGTATACATCTATATACATATGCATTCATATGCATAATTATTTTACTTTTGTCTGTAAGTGAAGATTATTTAAACAAAAAATAAAAGTTTCAGAAATTTTAGTCACTGACTTAAATATTTTCTACTTATAAACTTCACATTACTGTTTATTGATTATATCATCTTTGGGAAAATTGTGTCTTTCCATTTAGCAAGTTTTTCCTTATCAAAAACTTCTCATGCAATAAATTTACAAAGGTAGTTTTTAGTCTTGATGACAGCAGAACTCATTTGACAGTGGTTAAATAAGTTTTTTTTTTAACATGAAAGGACTATAATTATGATGGATGTGTATAATCATGGAAACAGAGAAGGGGGAGGGAGGAAGAGGAAGAGAGAGGGAAAGAGAAAGAGGAGGAGGCAGGGTGGAGAGATGGCTCAGAGGTTCAGAGTATGGCTATTCTTCTAGAGGGATCCTGAGTTCAATTCTCAGCAACCACATGGTGGCTCACAACTATCTCTGATGACATCTGGTGCCCTCTTCTGTACACTGTATACATAATAAACAAATCAATCTTTAAAAAACAAACAACAACAAAAAAGAAATGAGGAGCCCTTCTGACAGAGAACAAAGGCAAGGGAGTGGTTAAATGAGGTTTATATTCTTGTTGTTACTTTCAAACTCAGAGTAAAGGGCAGCATTGTACTGTTACCTTGGAGAGAACCTATCTGAACTAGAACCAACTTGATCAAAGTCAAAGTACTCACGAAGGGTCATTAGTGACTGTCTTCAGCGCACTGATCAAATCTGTACTGGACATTGTGAGAAAGTCCAATCTAACACCTGCTCCTTTGGTCTTGAGGCGAACAACATTATCAAATTGGTCTCCAAACAAAGGAATGCCAACCACAGGGATCCCATGGTAGATTGCTTCATAGATGCCATTGGTGCCACCATGAGTTATAAATGCTCTGGTTTTAGGATGACCTAGCCAGGGGAGAAATTAAGGGCAAGTATTAATCGTAATTCTGAGAAAGACAATGGAAGGGAAAGGAAAAGACACAGAAAGGATAAATATTCTCTACATAAATTATCATAACTATGGGCTACATGAATTCCTATCATGTCTTAGGGCAAGGGGCACAGCAAGTTCACAGAGATTAAGTGAGGGTCACATAGAGGAGGTGGAGTGTTGAAATAGAATGATTTTATAAAATAAAGAAAAAAGGTGAAAATTCTTCCAAGTGTAGCAAACAGCATGTCCATGCACAGGCGGTGTTCAGGACAATATGTTCTCTCACAGTAACAGTGAAGAGACTGCTGTAGATTGGTTGGCTCCAAGTCATAGGGGCTGGGTGCTCATTGTGATAAAATCAGGCTGAGGATATTTTATAATGTGCACTACCATTTCATGATGTGGCATCTTTGGTGGAGCATAGTAAATGAAAAGTCATTAATCACAGAGGACCACTCTCACTGGCATTTATAATTTCTACACCATATGGTAAAGGTCCCATATAAGCTATAGAAATAGTAGGTGGAGAGAAAGTTGTGACTTCAAGGCATCTGTACTGTAATTACAGTGGCGATAAAAATGTTAATGTAAGAATATTCACATTAGTTCTTGTATCCATTTTCCACAGGACTAGATCACAGTCATTATAAATATGGTAGTGTTGACAACCCATTCCTATGTCTCAAGCATCTCCTGATGCTTACCTAGAAGGTCATTCTGGGGGAACCATTTGTAGAGTCAAGTGTTGGAGCCAAAGGTATCTGGCTTCTTGCCTTGAAATCTCCAAAGAACCTGTTTAGAAGAAGCTAGACTTTTATTACTTTGATAAAATGTCAAGGTGCTCCTGCTAGAATTCTGGAGAGATTAAGAAACAATAAAGATAAATGCTCAGTCTGTAAAAACCATGGGAGAGGATGAATGATGGGAACTGTGAGGAACTTCTACAGCAAGGATACAAATATTCCTCACTCTCCTGCATTCATTCTCATGCTCATCCAACTTTCAGCATGCCACCCTGACATTTCATCAACAGCAGCTTAGGAAAAGGTAGGTCTAGTAATGTCAAGCAGAAGGAGTTATGAAAAGTGTCAATGTAAATGCAGCTCAACAATCCACCAATGTTACTATAATATACCTGGTTTTGTTTTCCCAGAATATATTTATAGCAGATTAATTTTCAAATTCACTATAACTATCTGCCCATCGTATTTGAGTTTGTTCACTTGTAGTCACTTTTGTCCTAGGTATTTTTTTAGTTTATCCCTTGAAGTGTGACACTGTCCTAGCACATGACCACTTCAAGTCTCCGCATTAACGCATTATTCACTATCAACAAATTCAGCCCCAAAAATCTACTTGGGAGTAGAAAATCCTGTTGTATGTATGTTTTGGATTAACAGAGGAAGCATGCCATCATAAATCTATTTTTAATGTAGGTAATTACATTTGGCTCAGATTACACAGATATATACAGTTATGACACAAACCCTATTTTTAGATTACTACCTTTTATTTCTTATATCTATTTTTTGTTTATTGAAAAGAGATTTTTTCTTTTAGAAAATATATTCTAATTTTCAATCCAACCCTGTTTAGAAGGTTTTTCCCACACCCCTCGTCAAAATTCACACCTTTTCTTTCTGTTTCTCTCCTTAGAAAACAAATACACATCTAAGTAAGAAAAATAAAAAAGAAAAACAAACTAGAATGTCAAAATTTTATTTTTAAGATAAAGAATTATTTTTATATATGTATAAGTTAATTTGTGTGAGTGCGCGCGCGCGTGCGCGCGCACATGTGTGTGTGTGTGTGTGTGTGTGTGTGTGAGAGAGAGAGAGAGAGAGAGAGAGAGAGAGAGAGAGAGAGAGAGAGATCTGAGGCGAGAAGAATGCTTTGGATCACATAGGGTGAAGATTTAGGCAGGTCTGTGCTGCCAGACATGGACTCTAAGAAGTTTAGTTCATATCCTCTCAGGGAGGAACACATGCTCTAAAAGATAATCTATCTTGGGGCTGGAGAGATGGCTCAGCGGATAAGAGCACCGTCTGCTCTTCCAGAGGACCCGGGTTCGATTCCCAGCACCCACATGGCAGCTAACAACTGTCTGTAGTTTCAGTTCCAGGCAAACACCAAGGCAAATAAATAAATAAATAAAGTATAAAAGATAATCTATCTCTCAGGTCCCACAGCTGCCAATATTGAGTCCCTGATTATTTATAATTAAGTATAAACTTTATTACACTGTAGTGTGAACATGAGTCTCCAGTTTTTTCCCAAGATAATGGAGTAAGTAACATGGCAGATTCTGTGTCTCCCTATAATGCCTTCTTAACATCAAGTTCACAAACACGTGTTTTTCTTTCTGAAAACAATGGTAATAACAACGTTCTTTGTCAAATAACCGCCTACTTACTATGTGACATCTGTCCCCCGTACTTCTGAGTTACAGGTGACTTCACAGATAGTCTAGAGATATTAGGACATCTTCAGTTCCTCACAGGCGGTTTCAGCAGTCATGAACAGGATGTGACTGTCCTAGTGTGGGTACAACACTGAGGCATTGTATCTCACCTTCTGTGGAATCTGGGCAAGGCCTGCTGCAATCACATTGGCCCTTTTTTTCTGTTAGGTTATCCACCATGGACCAGGGAAAACACCACAACCCCATGTTCTCCGGAAGACTGCACAAAGTCTTCTATTTCCTGATGATGAAATATCAACCCATCACAAACAGCAGTAACAACCAAACAAACTGCATCAAGCTGGCACCAACATCCACAGGAAGAAACTGGGCAGCATTATAAATGATTAGCCTAGAGGGTTCTTTAAAAATATCCTGATCCACCTATGAGATGTAGAGTTGTAGCCAACGGTAAGGTTACAGTTCTCTATGTTACACATATTCACACTCATACAAACAGTTCAAAAACATTTTCATCTCGAAAAGCAAGATTTGCTGATACTAAATTCAAAGTTCTTTTTTTCCTTCTTTTTTGTTGTTATGAATAAAGAAGTCACATTTTCTATCCTTCTATATCCTTATTCAAGGTCCCTTCCCCCTCCCACCACATCAGGTCATTCTCTCTTCTCCACATCTCCCTATTCCCCCCATAGGGTGGCGGTCCCAAGGTCCCACGGACCCAATATTGCTTAGTTCAGCCTCCACTCCTGGCAGATCCAGTTTTCTCCTCCCAACCTCAAGACTGAGTCAGGTGTTCTTCGAGGGGGAGTGGGATCCAAGGAGTCTGTCCAAGGTGTTTCTGATCCCAAGCTATGGTTTGCCGCTTGGGCATGCTTTGCTTATTTTTTTTTTTGTATGTTTGTTTGTTTTGTTTATTTAGAGTCCAGTAATGAGTGAGTACATCCCCTGCTTATCTTTCTGGGTTTGTGATACCTCGCTCAGGAGGATATTCTCCAAATCCATCCATTTGCCTACAAATTTTTAGGATATCATTTTTCTTACTGCTGAGTAGTACTCCATTGTGTAGATAGATATACCACAGTTCGTTAATCCACGGTTCAGTTGAGGGGCATCTAGGTTGTTTTCCAGGTTCTTACTATCACAAATAATGCTGCTGTGAACATAGTTAAGCTAATGCCATTGGAGTGCAAATGTGCATCTTTAGGGTATACACCCAGAAGTTGTATTGCTGAGTCATTGGGGAGATTGATTCTCAGTTTTATGAGAAACCACCATACTGCATTCCAGAGTGGCTGAACAAACTTACCCTCCCACCAACAGTGGAGGAGTGTTCCCCTGGCTCCGTACCTTCTCCAGCATAGGCTCTCATCTATGTCTTTTATCTTAGCCCATCTGACTGATGTAAGGTGGTATCTCAAATTTGTTTTGATTTGCATTTCTATGATGGCTAAAGATGAAGAACACTTTTTCAGGTACCTTTCAGCCATTCATAATTCTTCTGCTGAGAATTCCCTTTTTAGATCTGAACCCCATTTTTTGATTGGGTTACTCAAGGTTTTGGGCTCTAGATTCTTGAGTTCTTTATATATCTTAAGATCAATCCTCCATCACTTGTAGGGTTGGTGAAAATCTTTTCCCATTCTGTAGGCTGGCGTTTTGTCCTATTGACGGTGTCCTTGGCTTTACAGAAGCTTCCTAGCTTCAGGAGATCCCACTTATTGATTGTTCCTCTTAGTGTCTGTGCCACTGGTGTTATACTTAGGAAGTGGTTGCCTGTGCCAATTCGTAGAAGTGTATTTCCCACTTTCTTTTCTATCAAGTTCAAAGTGGCTGGGTTTATGTTGAGGTCTTTGATCCACTTGGATTTGAGTTTTGTGCATGGTGACAGGCTTGGATCTATTTGCATTTTTCTACACTCTAACATCCAGCTATGCCAACACCATTTGTTAAATACACTATCTTTTTTTCCATTGAGTATTTTGGGCCTCTTTGTCGAAGGTCATGTGTTCATAGGTTTTTGGGTTAATGTCTGGATTCTCAGTTCTATTCCATTGATCCACAAGTCTGATTTTATGCCAGTACCAGGCTGTTTTTATTACTGTAGCTGTATAGTATAACTTGAAGTCAGGGATGGTGATGCCTCCTGAGGTTCTTTTGTTGAACAAAATTTCTTTGGCAATCCTGGCTTTCCTGTTACTCCAAATGAAATTGAGTATTGTTCTTTCAAAGTTCATAAACTAATGTGTTGGGATTTTGATGGGAAGTGCATTGAATCTGTAGATTGCTTTTGGTAGAATTGCCATTTTTACTATGTTGATCCTACCTATCCAGGAACATGGGGGTGTTTCCCATTTTCTGATATCTTGTTCAATTTTTTCTTCAATGATTTAAAATTTTTGTGAAATAGATCTGTTACTTCTTTGGTTATAGTTGCTCCAAGGTATTTAATAGTATTTGCAGCTATATAAAGGGTGATGTTTCCCTTATTTCTTTTTAGGCCCTTCTATCTTTAGTGTATAGAAGGGCTAATGATTTCTTTGAATTAATCTTGTATTCTGCTACATTGCTGAACGTGTTTATCAGCCATAGACGTTCCTTGGAAGAATTTTGTGGATCACTTATGTAGACAATCATATCATCTGCAAATAGAGATAGTTTCACTTCTTCTTTTCCAGTTTGTATCCCCTTAATTTCCTTTCATTCTCTTACTGCTTTAGCTCAAAATTTGAGAAATATATTGAATAGGTAAGGGTAGAGAGGACATCCTTGTCTAATTCCTGATTTTATTGGAATTCTTTGAGTTTTTTCTCCATTGATGCTGGCTGTTGGTTTCTTCTAAATCGCCTTTATTATATTTAGGTATTCTCCCTGTATTCCTGCTCCCTCTAGAGCTTTTATCATAAAGGAGTGTGGGATTTTGTCAAAGGCTTTTTCAGCATTTAAGGATATGATCATGTGGGTTTGTTCCTTCAGTTTGTGTATATGATGGATAATGCTTACAGTTTTTTGTATGTTAAACCAGCCCTGCATTTCTCAGATGAAGCCTACTTGGTCGTGGTGGATCATATATTTTATATATTGTTGTATACGGTTTGCTAAATTGTTGTTGAGAATTTTAGCATCAATATTAATGAGGGAAATTGGTCTGTAATTCTCTTTCTTTGTTGTGTTTTTGAGTGGCTTGGGTATTTGGGTTATTGTGGCCTTCTAAAAAGAGTTTGGCAGTATTCCTTCAGTTTCTACTCTATGAAATACTTTGAGGAACATTGGTATTAGTTCTTCTTAGAAAGTCTGGCAGAATTCTGCACTGAAACCATTTGGTCTTGGGCTTTTTTTTAACCTGGGAAGTTTTCAGTGGCAGCTTCAATTTCCTTTGGAATTATAGGTCTGTTTATGTATTTAGTCTGATCTTATTTAATTTTGGTAAGTGGTACCTATGAAGAAAGCTGTCCATTTCTTCTAGGTTTTCCAATTTTTGTGTGGTATAGATTTTTATATTATGACCTGATAATTCTCTGGATTTCCTAGGGGTATGTTGTTATGTCCCCCTTTTCATTTCTGATTTTGTTGATTTGGATTCTTTCTCTCTTGTCTTTTTGCTTCATTTGGATAAGAGTTTATCTATCTTTTTGACCTTCTCAAAAAATGAACTCTTTAATTTATTGATTTTTTTTGTATTCTTTTTGTTTCAGTTGTGTTGATTTCAGCTCTAAGTTTGTTTATTTCCGGCCATCTACTCCTTCTAGGTGAGTTACTTCTAATTGTTCTATGACCCTCAGCTGTGTTGAGAGTTCTCTAGTGTGGGATTTCTCTACATTTTTCATATAGGCATAGTGCTGTGAATTTTCCTCTTAAGACTGATTTCATTGTGTTCCATAAGTTTGTATATGTTTTAGATTCATTTTCATTAAACTCTATGAAATCTTTGATTTCTTTCTTAATTTCTTTCTTGACCCAGAGGTAGTTCAGCTGAGTGATGTTTAGTTTCCATGAGTTGGTAGGCTTTCTGTGATTTTTGATGTTGTTGAACTCTAACTTTAGCCCATGGTGGTCTGATATGATACAAGGGATTATCTCTACTTTTTGTGTCTATTGATATTTGCTTTATGACCAATTATGTGGTCAATTTTAAAGAGAGTTCTATGAGGTGCTAAGAAAAGTGTATATTCGTTTGAGTTTGGGTGGAAGCTTCTGTAAACATCTGTTAAATCCATTTGCATCATAACCTCTGTTATACCCCTTATTTCTTTGTTGAGTCTCTGTCTGGTTGACCTATCTAAGGGTGAAAGTAGGGTATTGAAATCTCCTATGATTATAGTGTGAGAATTGATACGAGTTTTGAGCTTTAGTAGTGTTTGCTTTACATATGTAGGTGTCCTTATATTAGGGGCATAAATATTCAATATTAAAATCCTCTCTTGATCAATTATTCCTGAGATGAATAAAAAATGTCCATCCTGGTCTCCTTTAATTGATTTTAGTTTGAAGTCTACTTTGTTAGATATTAAGATGGCAACACCAGCTTATTTCTTGAGGCCATTTGATGAAAAGTTTTTCCCAACCTCTTACTCTGAGTCTGTGACTGTCCTTGTGGTTGAGATGTGTTTCTTATATGCAGCAGAAAGATGGTTTCTCTTTTTGTATTTGTCATGTTAGGGTGTGTCTTTTTATAGGTGAGTTGAGTCCATTGATATTTAGGGATATTTGTGACCCCTGTTTGCTTTTCTTGTTATATTTGGTAGTATCTTGTATGTATTTCCTTTTTTGGGGCTTTTCTTCTGTGTGATTATCAATTGTTTGTGGTTTCATGGGTGTATCTGGGATCCTTAGGTTGGAGTTTTCCATCTAATGCTTTCTGAAGAGCTGGATTTGTAGACTGGTGTTGTTTAAATTTGATTTTGTTGTGAAATATTTTGTTTTCTCCATCGATGATGGTTGATAGTTTTGCTGGGTATAGTTGTCTGGGTTGGCAGCCATACTTTTTAGTGTCTGTATAATTTCTGACCAGGACCTTCATGCTTTCATTGTTTCCATTAATAGTCAGGAGTTATTCTGACAGGTCTGCTTTTATAGGTAAGTTGGTACTTTAATTTTTGATGTTTTATAAATTTTCCTTTTTCTGTATATTTTATGTCTTGATTATTACATGGTAGGCAGACTTTTTTCAGTCTAATTTATTTGATGTTCTGTAAGCTTCTTGTAACTTTACAGGCATTTCCTTCTTTAGATTGGAAAAGTGTTCTTATGATTTCATTGAATAAATTATCTGTGCCTTTGAGCTGGAATTCTTCTCCTTTTTCTATTCCTATTATTCTCAGGTTTGCTCTTTTCATGGCGTCCCAAATTTCCTGAACATTTTGGGCTATGGCTTTTTTGGTTTTAGTGTTTTTTTTCACTGATGTATCTGAATTCTACTATTGAATCTTCTACTCCAGAGATTCTCTCTTCTATCTCTTGGATTCTGTTTGTTTTTCTTGTATTTGTAGTTCCAGCTCCTTTCTTCAGATTTTCTATTTCCACCTTCCCTCATTTTGTGCCTTTTTTATTTCTACTATTTCAATTTTTAGTTCCTGGAATGTATCTTTCATTTGATGGTTTTTCTTTTCTTGGTTTTCTTTGTTTTCCTTCAAGGATTTGTTCATTTCTTACAATTTTTTGTTTGTATTTTCTTCTATATCTTTAAGGGAACTTTTTTGTCTTCTTTTAAGGCTTCTACGATCTTCATAAAGGTGTTTTTGAAGTTGTTTCCTTCTGTTTGCTCTTCATTGCTCTCTTCAGGTCTTCGTGTTGTAGAGCCACCAGTTTCTTCTTGTGTTGCCTTGTTGTTCTTTATGCTATTATATGTGTTTTTGCTCTGGCGTCTGCCTATTGCTTCAGGTGTTCACAGTTAGGTCTTAGTCAATTTTGGTTAGTGGGCTTGTGTGTCTTTTGTTTGCTCTGAACACAGGATCTGCACAATCCTGACTTTGTTCTGGACATGCGTCTGAGTTTCAAAGTCATCTATCTGTTCGTCTATGATGAAGTCGTTCATCCTGGAGGTGGGTCAGGCCGAAGGAGGTCCCTTCTGCTAGAAATTGCTGGGGAATGACCCTCTCAGTTTTAGCCTAGGTCTAGTAAGCTAGCCTAGAGTCTGAGATCCTGATCCTGGGTGTGAATCTAGCCTCTGAAGAAGGATTCTCCATGAGGCAGCCCAGGAGCTGATGTTCTCTCACCTCTGAGTTTTCTCTGGACACTGTTCTATTTGTGTGTTTTATACACTCTAAGAAATCACATTTTAACAGAATGTTGCTGAATTAATTTGATCCAAATAAAATCCACACTTTTGTAATGAAATAGACACAAGCCTTTCTAGTGACCATTTTCTTTATCTAATTTTCTGGAACCCTCTAAGTTTGGCACAAACATTCTGGGGTAATGAAATATATTCACTCTTGCTGAAAGTGCAAGTCCAAAAGAAGCAAAAACGTAGGACTACATTTACCTTTGGCAGAGGCTTGGCAGGTCTGCAGTGGAGTCCTCCAACAAAATCAAAATTTGGTAATACAGGGTGAGGAAATTCCAAATCCCAGTAGGTTCGAATGAGCCATATATCTGCCTTTGCCATGAGCTCAGAGAGTGTTGTGGGTTTCCCTGAGGAAGAATAAGAACATCAAAGTTATAACAGATGACTTTGAAAAAAATAAATAAACAAATAAATAAAAAATAAAAACAAAATTGTTAATTAAAAAAATTATATTTTAATGTTGAGTATTTTTACAAGGTATCCCTAAAATCATTAATGTTTTGCTTCTAGTGAAAGATTAGTTACATAAAGTCATGTTAGTAGCAATGAATTTAAAGTCGAAATAAAGGCTGGCACTATTTTCTTGTGTTCACAAAAAAAAAAAAAAAAAAGAGAATGAGTATGTATGCCAGGCTGTATTATATAAACACTTCAGATAATGTACCCAGAATTGTTTCCCAGTGTGTGACTGGGATATAATGTGTGTGTGTGTGTGTGTGTGTGTGTGTGTGTGTGTGTGTGTGTGTGTGAGAGAGAGAGAGAGAGACAAAACACCACATCTGTAACATACCTTAGAAGTTAATGATTACCAAATATCTAGATATGCCATTGAAGTATAATAAAATGCCAGTATCTATGAACTCTGCCTGCTATTCTCAAGGAAACACTATTCCTGGTGTTCTCTGTCTAATTTGACCGGTTTTGGTTTTGGAATCTTAATATGTGTTCTCCCAAAAGAACTGAGAATTTTGTACTCCTTTTGTTTTGTTTTATTTTGATTTAGACTGACAGAGCCCAGGGTAGTCCTTATGTCACAATGTAGCCAAAGTTGACCTTGAAATCCACATACTCTCCTCTCATATCTTCCCTTCAGGGATTACAGGTATGCATGCTGTAATGACCTTTGTGAACACTTGTGGGTATTCTGTTTTACCATTTCATTTTCAGAAAGGTTCTAACAATATTGACCTCAGAGAGAATTTTCATAGTTGAGTTCCTTGTCCTGCTTCTGCTCTGAAATTATAACTGAGAATGTATCCTGAAGTTTCCTGACCTATCCAGGCCCAAGGTCCAGAGGACTCTTTCCCACCTGTGGTCTTGCAGCCTCTTATAAAATAATGACTCTGAGGCTGATATTAATTATAAACATTTTGGTCTATTGCTTAGGCTCATTACCAACTAGCTTTTACAATTTTACCCATTTTTATTAATCCATGTTTGCCACTTGACTCCATCACTTACTTCAGTTTCATTACATCTTGTTTTCTTAAGTGGAAGCCTGCAGATTGCTCTTGACTTTTACCTTTCATCTTTTCTCTGTTGGATATCTCGGTATAGGCCCGATAGCTTATTTATTATGAAATGGTAATAAAGTACATGCACTGTATATAGAAA
>PVIH01023547.1:0-24572 GCA_004025045.1 Sigmodon hispidus | reverse complement strand
TGTGACCTCACAAGGCTGACCTCTGTGTGACCACACAAGGCTGACCTCTGTGTGACCTCACAAGGTTGACCTCTGTGACCTCACAAGGCTGACCTCTGTGTGACTTCCTAAGGCTGACCTCTGTGACCTCACAAGGCTGACCTCTGTGTGACCACACAAGGCTGACCTCTGTGTGACCTCACAAGGTTGACCTCTGTGACCTCACAAGGCTGACCTCTGTGTGACTGCACAAGGACAGAAAATAAGAAGAACAAACCAAATATGTTCCCAGGTGCCTCTGGAGTGATGTGGGAAGCGAGTTACAGATGAGTGGTCAGAGCTGGCTGTGATATTAGAGAAAGCCCACTGCAAGTTCAAAGCCAGCCTGGGGACAAAGGAAGTTCAAGGTCACACTAGGTAGCTTAGTGAGGCTGTCTCAGACAACATGAAAGATGGTCTGTGGAGGCAGCTCAACAGTAGAATTCTGTTTAGTTCTCAGTACTACTTAAGAGAAAAAACTGTGTGTGTGTGTGTGTGTGTGTGTGTGTTCTCAAAAACTTCAATGATAGACTCAAGAAACACATCGAATCCCAGGCAGAATAAATACAGTACACCACACACAAACACACACACACCAAAGCATATCATACACCACACAAACACACACACCAAAGCATATCAGCGTGTCATACACCACACACAAACACACACACCAAAGCATATCAGCGTGTCATACACCACACACACACACACACACACACACACACACACACCAAAGCATATCAGTGTGTCATACACCACACACAAACACACACACCAAAGCATATCAGCGTGTCATACACCCCCCCCACACACACACACCAAAGCATATCAGTGTGTCATACACCACACACAAACACACACACCAAAGCACATCAGCAGGTCAGAAGCAGACAATTAGAATCAAAGATGCTAGGGGGAAAGTAACACAATCTATACAGAAGGAACATATAATAATTGTCTTGTTCTTTGACATAACGAAAACACAAAATACTAAAAACTTCTCTTAAAGTGCACAGAAAAGAACATGCCATCGCTAACACTCACGAGGGTTTCAGGAGGCTGCAGAAATCAACATCTTCAGGCAGCCATCTTAGCCCAGAAGCCCCACCCAAGTTTTGAAGTGAAGAGAAAATACTTTAAAGTTACAAGAAATTTTGACCAAATTCCCAAATTCAGCCTAACTTTGTTGTGTTCAGTGGCAGAAAGAAAGCTCTGAGCACACTGGTGAGTGAATGCCCCCAGACACCAACAAGCTCTCCAGACTATTGTTTCTTCTGCTCTGGAACTAAATCCACAGACACCAGGAAGCTCTGTGTGGGTACTAGGCTACAGAAATTCCCAAGAAACAGTCCTTGCACTTCATCCTAAAATCCTAATTGAGAAATTCACTACCTTCTAAAACAGTCTATCCAGGAAACTTAGCGTGGTCTTCATACTGAACCACATTTAGCCCATCTGTGATGGTTTACTTCCTCATGGTTTGCATGAGGAAATATCTAAAAGGAGGCACATGACAGTGTTAGGTCATGGGTAGGCCAGGGTTTGGAGAGCAGCCTGGCTGCTTGCTGGACATCGTACACCTTTTAAGCCTCGGTACTGTCATCTCTACGGCGAGCATAAGAAACCTTGATGGTTCCAAACTGTAAGTTAGATACAGTATGAAAGCACATGACGAAGAGCTTAGTATGCGGAAGCGGATTGTTAAATCATGTCATTCCCTCTGCTGTAGTCCGGAAACCATCTCAGTGAGGAGGGTTTGAACTGCAATCTAAAAACTTAACATTTTGTAGATCACCTAGTGTCTTAGTCAGTTTGAGCCAGTTTGAAAGTGGCCTCTTACTGTGTCTTAGCTTCAGAGATGAGAACAGAAGGAAACATGTCCTGTCCTGTCGTGAGTGAGATCGTGAGTGAGGGCCCCATACTCACCATCTTCCTGAGCTCTATGCTCAAGTGTAGAGGCGGGTCCCCAATGAGAGGACTCTGAGGAGATCCTACACAGTCAGCCATAGCAGCCAGGGCTGGAAGGACCTAGAAAGCTGCTTCAGGCTGAGGGAATAACAAGGTGTGAGCATAACTGTAAAGAGTCAAAGGCGAGGCTTATCCCAGGCCTGGCAGTGTTACTCAGGAAGGGACAGGCACTCAGGCTGGGGAATTGCTGGCACCAGGCAGCAGTTTTCACAGACAAAACATGAGCAGCTGGGGAATCAGGGACCGCTTCTCTGTTGACTTTTATTTCACCATGGCTTCATGAAAGCTTACTCTGATACAGAGCAAAACTGCAATGGAAGTTATCGATAAGCCCAGAAATATATGTTAAATCTATCATTATTCTATTTAATTTAAAACATACGTAAAGAATATGTCCAAGGGAAGGAGATAGCCATCTTTATATTTGGAAGGTTGTCCAAGAGAAGTGAAATTAAACCTGGCTGAGGCTCTGGGTTAATATTTAGAAATCAGAAAGGGAAAATGTTTAGCTCACCAGAGAAGTAATACTTTTAACAGGTAGAACTGGCAGTGGGTTGGGATGCCTGGGATGAATTAAGTCTCTGAGTTACTCGCTGGGTGCATGTGAAGCTGGATGAGTGTGGACAGAGCGGCAGGAAATAAGTCTGTTCTGTGGAGCCATAAAACCAAAGAACCATCGAGGGTGAGCTCTCCTAGCAGGGGAGCTGAGCCTCACCAGGCCCTGTATGTCACCACCTTGGGCTCCTGGCCCCAGCCTCTGCCCAGGAGAGGCTTCCCACAGGCTTATTTCCATTCAGGCCCTCAGAGCCCATTGTGCACAGCCGGGCTTCTCTGGTCCTGTCAGGACACTGGAACTGTTCCCATCTGAATGAAGCCTCAGCAGCCGCCCTCAGGGCATTGGAGTGGAGCCTGAAACACCTCCAGTCAGGGTAGGCCAGTGTCTTACACACACACACTCCCAGTTCTTCCGCCCAGGGCAGCCATAGAGCTGTCTGTCCCCTTTCCTCTCTGAAAGGAGCCCTGCAGGCTACTTTCACTGGAGAATTGTTTCCTGGAAGTCCACAAGAGCAAAAAAGTGGCAGAGGGAGAGGGGGTTATGGGAATTTCTGTCCATGTCTCTCCCTTCCTTGTATAAAATTCACCATCCTCCTTCAAGGCCGTTTTATCTGTCTCACTCTGCACACCCGTCACCATTCTCTGACACGCCAGCTCCTTCTTTGGGGCCCTCAGAATTGGGCGAGGCTGCTCAGCTCTTCCCATTCTCCCTTTTGTCACACGGGCCCTGAGCTGAGGCTCCTCTCTTCCTTAAGGGCGTCAAGACATGCCAGCCAGCTGCTGCCTCCCTCCCTCCTACCGAACTCCAGATTGCATGCTTAGCCGGCAGGCTGTCCATCCTTCCCTGACCTCCCGCCCGGAGATGCAGTTAGGGGTCCTTCTCTGTGCTTGATACCGCCCGCCGTTGTGATAGTTTCAATATACTACACTTCTGACTTTTAAATAATGTTTCCTTTACATTAGGATTACTTTCAAAGCTAACAGAGCCCATGGCCTTTGACAAAAAGGTATTCAGTACTTGCTGCCTGGATGACTGCATGGGACTGGCTGCCTCTCATCCCGAACCTCCACAGACAGAGGGAGAACAGTGTCCAGCAAAGCTGGCTCCATCGGGGATGGGTAGCTCAACTTCCTTTTGACACTCATTAAATGGATGTTATTGGTAAATTTAGGTCCCGGATCGCTAAGTCTGTTCTTAACTCCTGTGGGGTTTTTTGTCTATTTTCTAATGCCCACACTTGAGTCGACCCCATCAGCAAGTCTTGACTTTTTAAACAGTATCTCAAGCGGCACGTGACTGCAGGGAGCAGGCATTGCTGTGTGCTGGCTGTGGGAGAGGGGACAGAGGGAGGCTGGGACAGGGGACAGGGCCTTCCTTGTGCAGGATTACACAGGTAGTAACTGGTAAGGCGAAGCAAACCCAGAATCAATCCCAGCTTCAGTGCTCTTCAGATTTTAAAATGCCTGTGCCATTCCGTGTGAACTGGATTTTTTTTCTTAAGAAAAAGGTCTCACTGTGTAGCTCAGGCCTGTCTCAAGCTGACAGTCCTGTCCCAGCCTCTCACGTGCTGGGATTAGAGCCACATGTCACCAGCTAAATTGGCTTTTAATTATATTATTGTTGAGTCAGAAATTTGGGGAATTAGCTGGGAAATTAACGTCAGAGTGGTAATGTGAAGGTAGAAGATCACATTATTTAATAACCTTGGCATAGTCCTTGGAACCACTGATAGATTCAGTTAGCACCTTTGTGTCATAGTTTTTACAAAAATTAATAGTACCAGGGAGTGATGTTTAAAAGGAAAGTTAAGCTCTTGCCTGCCAACCTGTTTCAGTGAGTTTTAATTCATCCAGAACAACTCTGTGTTGATCTCCCCCACCACCCCCCAGTCAGGTTATCTGGGGTTGTCCATGCCTGCTCAGGTCATGAACACATGACACAAGCTTTATTTATTAAGAAAACAAATTACAGCCCTGCTTTTTTGTGTGAAATTAAGCAAAAAAAAAAAAAAAAATAGTTTCTTGCCCAGTAGCCTAGACACATGGCTCACATTCGCCATGGTACTTCTTGCCTCCCAGCCATCGGGTCCAAGGCCACTAACTCGCCCTCTCTCCTGAGATTTGTAGTTAGGTAATAGCTCAGTTCTGTGCCTCACAAAACGGTTTCCAGAGGATCTATCTCATCACAACAGTGAAAGGGAAAGTGTGTTTCACTCCTGCACTGACAATTTAGTTCCCCAGATGCATCAACCACTGTGCATGGGGCACAGGATATCTAAGCACATTTATAGTTTTACTCCGACCCTTCCTGTGACCCCGTGCATGCGCATGCATGCATGCAGAAAGACAGCTTGCAGGAGCTGGTTTTCTCCGGCTGTCCTGTAGGTTCAGATTGTCAACTTTACCCACTGAGCCGGCTTTCCAGCCCTGTGTGCTTTTGTTTAAGAACTGTAGAAATCAACTATTAATCTCAGTTTCTTCATTTGCTATCTGAAGATAAAATAGACCCTCTTTGTCAGAGTTTTATGATGTAGAATGGCTTTGTATTATAAAGCACTGAGAGCAGAGCCTAGAGCATGCTGTCTTAAGTGTTCTTACGTCCCAGCCACTCTCGGGGGATGAACGTCCGCATCCTGCGGTCTTCAGCTTCCTTCAAATGGGATGGTAAGGCTCCTTACTATGAAGCTTACATTTCTGCTTGTTCATTTCTAGATATTCTATCTTTTTTACTATCTAAAAGGCTGCTTTATCATATTCTAATTCGTTCTTGGTGTGTCTGATTGGGTGGTGGTGTGTGCTGAGCTGTCCTAACACTCTCTGATGCATTTTCACTTGATTTGGTTGGATTTTTAGATTTATGTATCTATAAAAAGTATTGCTTTGCCTGTATTCTATTTTCTATTTCTCTTAACTTCTTCTTTTACCTAATAAATCATTCCTACTCAGTGTGGGCTGGATTATTTACAGTGATTTCTTTGAAGCAGTCTTGTGTGACCCAGGCCGACCTTAAATTCACACTGTGTGGCCGAGGATGACACTGAATTCTCATCTTCCTACCTCTGCCTACCAGTGCTGTGATGTTTGAACCGTGACTATTATGCTCCAATTTTTTTCAAGTGTGTACGTGTTGTTCCTCCCCAGTTTGGGAACTAGATTCTTTCTGTACTGTGCTATCACCGCCATAGATCTGGAATGTTCCTGTGTTTTGAGTTACCCAATCAGCATCCTCTGAACTTTTGAACATCTGAATTTAGTTCTTACTCTAATGGAACTATCAAGAGATTTTAGAAAACCACAATCAATGAAGACTAAAAACTCTGACTCCCCAAATGAGGTAAAGTGGGCATTCTCTAGAGCTTCTCTGGGCCTTTGAGCCTCTAGCCACTAGAGAGTTAGAGGGCTGTCCACATGGTTCCTATCTCAAGGCAGAGAGTAAAGATGTGTGCTGGAGAGAGTCTCACAGATGTTCTCACCTGGCCATCCTGCATCCGAATATTAACTGTCTGCAGCTGCTCAGGCTTGGCCTCGTGATAGGTGAAGGACAGATCTGCCTGTATTATCTCACAGTGTGGGTCAGAAGTCTGGTTCAGCTGGTTTGTCTGCTCAGGGTCTCTCTGGGCCAAAATCAAGGTGTTGGGCTGGCCTGGTCTCACCAGAATGCTCTTGGGAATTATCCACTTGTGACTTGTTTAAACTGTTGGCAGAATTCACCTCCCTTCAGCTATAGGTCTAAGGTTACCATTTTCTTGTTGGCTACTAGCCAGGGCCCACCTTTTCTCTCACACAGCTCCTCATCTTTTGGCCAGAAATGTCCTGTCAGGCCTTTCTCTCACATGGCTCTCTTCTGACTTTCTCCTGCTGCCTCTCAGGGGGAAAATGCTTCTGAAGATTTGTGACTAGATTAGGCCCAGTGATAGCTCCATTTGCTGTAAACATAAAATATAACACTGGAGAATAAAAGAGATAATGTCGGCTATCATCCATCCACTTCAAACTCAAATCGAGAAGGAAGTTATGCTTCCCTTATAGATTTACTTACTCGGCACTTCTAATGAGTCATCTCTTCCCAAGGAGTATTTATGGCTGTCATTTTGTTATCCCTTTCAGATCTTTTGTATGATGTGTTCAGTACTGCTAATGTTCTCATGGCTGTAGGCCCCCACCGGTCCCCTAAAGGTTCTGGTGGAGAAACCTTTAAGGAGAATGGAGGACATCACTGAGGGCAAGTTCTTGAACAAGATCATGGAACACAGGTGCCTTCCGTTCCTGTCTTTGGGGTTCCTGACTTATGAGGTGCTGAGTTCATGCCACATTTCTGCCATGATGTGTAACCTCACCAGAGGCCCAAAGCAGGCAAGCCACTTGATCACAAACAGGAACCTCCAAAACCGTGAGCCAAAACAGCTCGTTTCTCTTTGTATGTTAATCGCCTCAGGAACTTGATTATAGTGAAGGAAGTTGGCCAATACAAATATATGTCCAATGAGTTGCTTTTTGCTTAATGAGTTGTTAGATCAAACAATGACTCATGTTATTCCAAAACAAACCAGGAGGGCAATAGCAATGCTCTTTGCTGGTTTGGGGTGTTTTTGAAGCTCTGTTTATTTATGATCAACCAGAGACTAAACAGTGGGCACGCGTGAAGTCAGTGAACTTCCACAAAGCAAGTTGAAAGGCATAAAGTAGCTATATTGTAATAAAATTAACCTCCTTAGAGAAAAGAAGTATATTAATGAAAGAAAAGTGCATTCCAGAGAAGCCTATTCTCCTTAAAGCCCTGATTACCAGATTCTCTAGATAAACAAAACTGGAGGCAGTTTGAAAATGTAAAGGACAATAAAATGAGGGAAGACTAAATATGTGTAGTTTAACTTAACCTCAGCTGAGTAGAAATATAACTGTTGGGAATCGAGAGAGGGAGTATGTTTCTTTGATGAGAACTGGTGATCTCTGTAAATGCTGCTATAAATGAGGAGCAAGCAAAGACAGTCTCTACTCCTCAGTGCGTAAATATTTAAACTGTGCTTCGGGCTAGCTCTCCAGATCACATCCAAATGCCAGCTTCTCTTGAACATTTGCTCCCTGGGAAATGGCGGGTAACACCCTTAGCTTTTTAAGCTTTCTTGTGCACAGATCTGATTCCACACCACCTGTCTTGTGTGATTGTTTTGAAGATTAATGAACTGTACAGGTAAACCCTCAGGCTACATGAACAGGTTAAGAATGAATTGAGATGTCTGCAAGCATCGTCACCGTTAGATGGTTAAGAATCAGAATAGCAGGGTTTACAAACTTGGGGGCAAAGTCAAACTCTACAATTTAACCCTGTCTCTAAATCTCAAATTATTTCTAAATTCCCCTACTACATATGTGTGTGTTCATATGTATATATGCACACATATATTTCTGCCTTCATCACCATATGCAGACTGTTCAATAATTATTGAGTTGAGTAACTGCTATTAATGATCAAATATAGTATTTGTGGCTACTATATTGTTTAGAAAGTGCTGACTGGGCCTCTGCTCCTATGTGCTCAAATTTCCAATAACATATTTTTTAAAATTAATCTATATATGGGCATGCATGAGATGCCAGAGATTGATGTCAGATATCTCCTTTATTCTCCTCTTTAATTTTTGAAACAGCCTCTCACAGGCCTGAAGTTCAGCAATGCAGTTAGGCTGGCCGACCTGCAAGCCCTAGGAATCTGCCGCCTCTGCTTCCGAGTTCTGGGAATAAATGTGCATCCCACCCTGCCCAGGCTTCTCCAAGGATGCTGAGATCAGACTCAAGTTCGTAAGCCTATGCGGCAAGCACTTTACTGGCTGAGCCATCTCTGCAGCCCTGAGTCCATCTTTTATTCCAGTGAAACTCTGAAATGTAGAGCCATCTCTCCCCTGATTTGGGAAGGTCTCGCTGTACTCCAGCTGTTGTCAAACTCGCAGTCCTTACCTGGGCCTCCAAGGGCTACAGACCAGAATCACCACTTCCTCCTGAATTGTCTGAATGCTTCTGAAGGAATCTCTGAAATTATGATTACAGAAATATCTTCATTTCTATTTTTCCATGCATTCTATCTTTCTCCCTGTGGATCCCCATTAAGGATAGGATTGTGTTAAGAGATTAACAAGACCTGTTGTAGCTAGATTAGGTAGAAGTGGTGTTAAATAGAAGATCACTAATTGGAAGGTATTAAGGCTAACCAGTGGGTCATAGGTCACCTTCAGCAGCAGCTCGTAGAGCCGCAGGTGGGCCAGAGGAAACATAGCAACAAACAAGCACCCAGAAAAAAATGCTCACTACTAGTCAGCAGGGACACTGTTGACAGTCACTTGGGCAGGTTGTTTATTTGGTGCTGGGGAAGGAGCCTAGGACCTTTCGAATGCTAGGGAAGAACTCTGCACCGTGCTTCTCCCAGCCACAGAATCGCTTTTCACACTGATAATACCAAATGGTGACAGACAACAAAACCACCTGAGCACTCATGCTCTGATGCAGAGAATTAGAATTATTGATTTCTTTGGAAAACTTTGGTATGTTTAAAATAAAATTAACCATGTAAATGCCATTGGAACAGTTATTCCACTCCCAGATGCTGTTACAAGGAAAACAAAACTATGAATATAACCAAAACTGTATTCAGATATTTAAAGCACCTTACTCAATATGCAAAACAAAAGGACAACTGCTGGCTGGTGTAGGGAAGCAGCTGGGTTATAGGCATACTGTGGATTACTCAACAACTAAAAGCATAAACTCCTCCCAAGAGCAACCACCTGTGTGGCTCAGTCCTTCACGAGAGGAGGCAAACACTGAAGGCTGCGTTTATTATTATTATCACATATGCCTTTTCTACAACATTCTGGAAAATGGGCTTTGTTAGACTCTAATGCAATTTTGATGTAATACACAGTTCCAAATGCTGTCAGATTGCATTACCAAGAGGCGGGAATGCTGAGTTGGATCAGCAATTAATGCAGAACAGGTCACGAGTGATGTCAGGGTGTGCCAATCTATGCACTGGGGACAGTAGAGGCCGGGCCTGCTGGGCAGCATGGGCATCTACACCAGTGGATTCTACACAGTTCTGTTTACCCTTTAGCACATGGCCTTTCTTTGAAGGTGATTAATTAAAGCTGCTCACAGCTGCTTCCACATGTTTTGTTTGTCCACTTGGAAGTTAATTGCTGATCCTCATGAATTGGCTCACAAGAACTGCCAGTGCTGGAGACTCGGGCTGATTGCAGGGTCAAAGCAGATAATGGTGCTCTGTTCTAGAACTCTGTCCTCTGGGCAGGGCATGGCTGTGGCCACCATAAGATCAGATCAGCTCTGATTACCCACAGGAGACAAGATAGGGTCCACTAACATCCCTCAGAGAACGGGAAAAGGCTCATGAGGTTGCTCGTGTCTAGGTTACTAGTGGTACTTGAGGTCTTCCCCCTCTGAGGACAGAGAAGCCATTCATGATCACTAGGGAGGAGCTACTTTTCTTGGATGATGGAGCCACCTGTGAGGTGCCATGCTCTAGGGAATCCCTCGCCCACGCTCTTGTACATAAACCCCAATCAAATTCAGCTTCACCAAGCTAGATGGGTAGTGTGGCTTCATTGTAAGAGCCTGCTACAAAGGATGTTTAATATAAGAGATTTTGTAAGGATAAGTTTGACTGAGTTACAGCCTGTGCTTCATAAATGTATTGAAGCAACACAGTGCCAAGAAAAGAGCCTGTAGTTAGAACCCAGAGACCTGGAGTCAGCCTGCTCTGGGGTCTGCTGGGACCTCTTCTCCCTCAGGGTGAGTGAAGCAGGTGGGAAGGTGTCTTCACTACCATTTGGCTCCATATTAATCCATGTTCTGAGGGCAATGGAGGTGTGTGTGCCTTGGAGAGTATCTGAAGCTTTGTAGAGCTGTTAGACTGTCAGAACCGATTCGGGGTGGCAGGTCTGGTCATGTCCAGTGTTTCCATCACAGCCCATCCATTCTAGAAAAGACTGGCGCGTGTCTATAGATGGGCTTGGGAAAGTATTTAGGCTGTTCTTGTAACCAGAGGCTCATAATCAAGTTTTAATGCTTTTCCTTGGAGATGCATGCTGTCAAGACTCACTCTAAGAAACAGTACGATAATTGCTAATGCTAAAAACTCTCCACATCTTTGAATGAGTTGTAGTTTCTTCCAGAAAGGCAGATTTAGACATGATAGTACCCTTTTTTAAAGCTCATAATCTAGTTCTTTTCAAGCTAGTGGAACCCAAGTTTTTCATCCTGAGTTGAAATATTAGGAACCAATCCTGCAGAGATTTTTAACTACATAAGCCAGAACCCTAAAGTTAAGTCTTTGATGCATATGTACATTTTTAATTTCTTGCTTTTTAGTTCCTACAGACCAGTTCTCTTTGTAGTCAAATTCATTGTAACCCCGTCACAAGAAGTGTTACTCTCTTAGTAACCTTTTGAAGCCACATATTCATCCACATTCCCTCACGGGAACAGACGGTTTGTATCAGACATCCCATGCAGCTCAGCTCAAATCCAGATGGAACCAATAAGCCTCGCAATAAGTGGCCTTGTGTGGATAAGTGCACTTTGGGGCGTGTGTGTGTGTGTGTGTGTGTGTGTGTGTGTGTGTGTGTGTATGTGTGTATGTGTGTGTGTATTGTTTTGTGTGCATGAGTGTACACACAAGTTGTCTAAAGTGAATTTCTCTTCTGCCAAAATCTAAATGACAAATGATTCCTAAACCCCCAGAGACTTTTTTGACCTAGAAAAATTGTGTTTAAAAATTAAAGTTCGAATTGTGTACTTGGATATAAAAACCAACTTCTCTGCTCAGTAGGACACTCACTTAGCAACAGCTATCAGAAGCAGACTCTTGCTCTGGAGTTGCAGAGGGTGGTACCTGCTAATGTGGCTGCACTCACCATGCTGTGTAGCCTTATGAGCTCTTCTAACACTGAGGTCAACGTGCCTCACTTGGTAAAACTCACAGCAACTAGATAGGCCTCGGGATGAGATGGTGTACTGTTTTTATACCAAACAAAGGAGGTAGGAGGAAAATAATGGTTCCTGGAATTTGGTGTGGCTGTAGCTGGTGTTGTGATCTGAATGTACTCTTTGCTCTGGCTGTCTTTCTGCATGTTCCGGTAACTTACAAAGCCAGCTAGCTCCTAGACAATGCTGTACTAACTTCATCCAAGGAAACCACAGCATCACTTGTCTACTTCCCATGTAATTTATTATCTACATGCACTGTTTATCCTCACTGCCCGCTATTGAATTGCAGAAGAATTTAATTACTTCCATGGAGTCCTAGACCAATCAGAGGAAATTGAACTTCCGGCTAATTGAAACCAAAATTTCACTTATGAACTGCTAAGCCTCTGGATGGAGGTCCAGGAAGAGATGTTTATTTCAGAACCTAATTTAGACCCAAAGCAGTATTTTTATTTATCTGGGTTCCTTGTCCCAGTAGGAAGAGAGATAGAAGTAACTGGGTGCAGGTGGTCCTGAGTGATGCAGGCTTCAGTGGAGATGAGGCAGGGTCCTGTAGAGAAAACAGGAGTGCAGCTTTTTGCTGGCTTGAACTCATGATCTCTCTCTACCTGAACTTCTGATCCTCCTGCCTATACCTCTCCAGTGTTTACCCTCTAAAAGGTAGGCCTCAGGAGCCTCCATCCTCTATAGATAAGATTCTTTGTATTAGTCAGGATTCTCTAGAATGTGTGTGTGTGTATGTGTGTGTGTGTGTGTGTGTGTGTGTGTGTGTGTGTGTGTGTGTTAAGTCTAAGAATCCAATAGCTGTTTGGTCCAAGAGGCTGATATCTCAGCTGGTCTTCAGTATATGTCAGAGTCCAGAAGAAGTGGGCTCTAGTACCAGAAAAGAAGTGAACTTGCCAGCCAGAGTGAGGTGTAGCCCAGATTTAAGGTGGATCTTCCTGACTCAAAGGAAAAATCTCTCTTAGGTGTACCCAGCAGCTCAGGTTTTAGTTAATACCAGATGTGGTCCAGTTGACAACCTAGAATTGTCACACATCAGTCTCCACAGCAGGCCAGAGGGTAGTGCTGGTGGCCTCTTGGTTCCATAACTTGCTGGAAGGCTTCCATGGTAGGAAGGGCTCTGTCCAAATGTGCGGCTCACCCACAGGGCACCAGAAGCTGTGCTGGCTGCCTGAGTGGTGAAGGAGACATCTGGGACGTAGTGAGCCCAGGTCTTTCTCTGGGCCTTTCTTTCTTTTCCAATTCTGCCTTTTTCTCTTTTCTTCTCCTTCCTGTTTTTGACAGTAACTTACCAGGGTAACTTGTTAAAGAATATGAAATTGTAAAAGCTTGAAAATATTTGACTAACTCAACCCAGGAAGAAATTTGCACATAGCCACACAGCCAAGCTGGATCTGTCACTTGAGTTTCTGACCACCCACATCATATGTCAGTCTTTCCATTTCCCTGTGTTATTATTTTGAAGTTATTAGCATGTGTTTTTATCACTGCCTCCCCAGGCAGAGTCAAAATTAGCGTTTAAAAGACTTGAGCATTATACTTAAGATTTTGCCGTTTGATGAGAAGTAACTCATTTCTTCCTCTGCAGATGCCCTTGTAATTAGTTCAGTAATAAGCCATTATTGAACAAGGTTTAAGCCCAGCCTAGTGGTAGATGCCAGGGGGTCAAACAGAAGGCATGTGCATGCATAGTAATGGCAGGAAGGAGACGTGCTTGAGTATTTCCTGGACCAGACACTGGGTTTGGCCATACCGTATGCTTTGAGGCAGGAAACATCCCCACTTTATACACCAAAAAGATGAAATTCCAGTAAGTGGACTAACTCATGGAATTTCAAAAGACACATCTCTTCAGGGAGAAACAGGGTTGATAGATGGATGTAGTGAAGAAGAGTTAAGGTTTTGTCACCATTTAAGAGAGTATGTATTGACACATAAAAATTCAGCAAGCAGAAAAGAATGTCAGCTTCTTGATTTAAAACAAGCAACAGGAAAGGAACATGGCTCAGCACTGGCAGTATTTATGGAGGCATAATAAGTTCACCACTGAATATTAATTTGAGAAAAAGTGGAATGCTGAAACCAGGTGTGGTGGCAGATGCCTGTAATCAAACACACAGGGAGTGGAAGCAAGAAATTGGAGGACTCAAGGCCAGCCTTGGCTACATAGCCAATTTCAGGCCAACCTGGGCTACATGAGACATTATACTGAATATATTGAAGATAGTGAGAGGAAAGCATGCCTGGATGAACAGAGAGTCGAGTTTCTGAATTCACTAAGAGTGGATAAGATGATGTGAAAGAGAAGTTCAGAGTGGCTGGATTCTCGTCTTTCACAGCAGGAACGTGGTGGATGCTGTTGGGGATGGCGGGGTGGCAGGAAATGTGGATAGCAGCATTTAGAAAGATGAGGTATGGAGGAAGAAGCATCTGGAAGCAGTTGCTCCTGGACAGCAGGCATTGTCATTCTTTCATTATATACCTCCTAAGTAGTACCTGTATTTTACTATTAAACACTGAATTTATGTAGAAATGCATATGATAGGAACCTTTTTTTCTTGAGACAGGGTCTCATGTACCCCAGGCTGACCTTAAACTCTGTATGTAGCCCAAGATGACCCTCAACCTCTGGTCTTTCTGCATCAACCTCCTGAGTGCTGAGACTACAGGCCTCTGCCGCCATGCCCAGTTTATGTGCTGCCGGGAATCGAACCCAAGGCTTTGTGTATGCAGAGAGAGCACTCAGCCACCTGAGCCGCATGCCAGTCCCACAATACAAACATTTCTCCTTTAGTTCTCTTTACTGAAAACTGAAGACTGGTGTGGTGGGAAGAACCCAGAGGTATAATCAAGAGGCTTCTGTCTGAGCAGCTGAGAGGCCATGTGCCCATGTGAGCCTCAATTTTTTCATTTACAGAGGCTGGAAAGACAATCTAGTATTCTCCTTCAACAAGGAATCCTGAGAGTCCAGGCTAGCTCACACGGTAGTACAGTGATGTAACGGTTAAGGAAGGAAGGCCTTCGTGGAGGCTTATTTTCTCTTCTCTTCTTCTCTCTCTCTCTCTCTCTCTCTCTCTCTCTCTCTCTCTCTCTCTCTCTCTCTCTGATTGAAATCAGACATAAGAGAGAAATTTTCACTGTGGCCTTTGAAAACAACTCAGCACCCCACCTTTCATTGTGAGGCCTGAACAGGCAGCCGACTGTGCCGGCCCAGACATAGTTTTCTGATATTCCACATGGGTTTTTTTAATATTTAATATTTTTCAGTATGAATCACAGGTGAAATTTTCATGCCATGTGTAAACAATTTGACTTTTTATTGAAACAATGAATTCAGGAATGTCATATTGGGATATCAGCCATTTTGCTTTTATCAATGTATGGAAAAATGCTTTTATATTAATATAAGGAATGATGTCATTTAATATGGAGTAGATCTTATAATTCAAGGCAAGCAAATCTCAGGAGGTGATTCGGGTCACCAAGCTAGGTTTGAAAGGGAAAGAATATTTTCCTGTGGCCTCTCAAGTGCTGTTACCAATTTTCTCCTTAGTCATCAGAGTGGATAGAACAAAATGGCTTGTGAAAAGCAGGCCGGGGCCAGTTTTGTCTGCCCTGATGAACCTGTGGCCCTGAGGAATTTACCGTTGGCTTAAATAACAGCCAAGACACCTTCTAGTTCTAACACAATGTTTCTGCCTCCTTACATTATATATGTATTCATTCAGAACATTCTAGAAGCTCACTTGTGTTTTGGGATTTTCCTTTATAGTCTCAGTTCCAGAAAATAAATTTTTTATTAAGGTCACTCAGAAAAATCAACTGAGTAATAGATGCTTATGTATCAAATCAATCTTTTTGTTAACAAAATTTTACTTAACTCTAAAATTTGCTTTATTTTTCTTTTATTTTTGTGCTGCTAGGGATAAAACCTCAAGATAAATCCTCACATTCTCACACAAAACATGATGACTTTTGTAGAGAAATCTAGAGCATGGCCCCTGTCAAAACTGACAGAAATACATGTATTACATGTAATTTAAAATTCTTTGAGGGGCTGGAAGACACCTCAGTGCTTAGGAGTATGGAGTGCTCTATCAGAGATCAGGGTTTGGTTCTCAGCACTGATGTCTGGTGACTCACGAGCTCCAGAGGATCCCAAAGCCTCTCCCAGCTTTCTCAGGCACACACTTATGCATATAAACTTTCATGGAGACACACCACATATACACAAAATTAAAAGTAAAGGGGGTGGAGAGATGGTTTATGCTAAAAAGCACTTTCTGCCCTTGCAGAAGACCCAGGTCCAGTTTCTAGCACCTACACAGTGGCTCACAACCCCCTGTAACTCCAGTTCCAGAAGATCCCACACTCTCTTCTAGGCCCTAGGCCCGCCCACATGTAGTGGGCATTCATACATGCAAGCAATACAGTCGTAAATGAATCTTTTTCCTTTTTTTAGATTTATTTATTTATTTTTATTTTATGTACAATGGTGTTTTGCCCTGAAGCTAGAGTTACAGACAGTGTGAGCCACCATGTGGTTGCTGAGAATTGAACTCAGGTCCTCTGAAAGAGCAGTCAGTGCTCTTAACCTCTGAGTCATCTCTCCAGCCCCAAGTGAATCTTTTAATAACTTAAATAAAATACTCCTGTGAGGTATGTCCATGACGTTAGGAAAACTTACAAAGGTCTAGGAATGAAAAAGACTAGATCAAAACCCATGGCTGGCCACATGGTTTTCAAGTTTAAGATGGGAGGTACTGGTACATGAACAGCCATTAAATGCTGTCCCTCCCGTGCAGTTGATTTGGCTATCGTACACTTAAATGTTTGCTCTTTCAGGGGTTCATCTTCCTGAGTATTGCATAGAATCTGCCAAAGCATCTTAAAATTCTGTTCTCCTGTTACAGCTGAGATACCAGCATGGCCTGGGGACTCCAGACTTGAGGCAAACCCTTCCTAACCTAAAAAACTTCATGGAGCACGGACTCATGGTCAGGTGGTGAGTATCTTCATGGGTGAGGCGCCTGGAAAGCTTGCCGGGCGTCCACATGGCTCTGTGCCCACCTGCTGCGCTTTCTTGTGCAGTGAGACATCTGAAGAAAATAAACGGGCAGCCTTCTCAACTGTTAACCTAAGCAAGCTCCAGCCTGACTGCCGAGCACCCTCTGGGAAGAGGCAAGTAATAAGGGAAGTCAGCTAGGAAGAATGGGACCTTCAAATGAGAATTAGAATCTGAGCCCAGGGATGCTACTGAAATGTGCCTTTTGTCATCATGTGCTGTCCCATGAGGGCAGGCTGCTGCTTACAACCCAATGTTAAAATGACTCGTGTGACTTGAATAAATGAAACCGTGGACTTGTGCCCTTTAGGGATCCTGCAGTTTGAGACCTAGGGCATCGGGTGATAACTTAGCAAACCCTGTAAGTGGGACTCAGGCTAACAGCGGTGGTGGACTCTCGTAAGAAGCTCTGGCTTGTGAGCCCAGATGTTCTTGGGTAGCATGTGGATTTAAAGTCTGGTCTCTCTGCGCCTTGAATTGCTCACTGTTGATCCTTGCCTCCCCTTCTCACCAGTTTACCTTGAGGATGAAATAAGGTGGGAGATGGGAAATACAGTACTGGCTTCATTCACCCCTGTGCCATGAAGATGGGCCTTGAGGATAATGAGAAAATAGCATCTCTGGCTGATCTCTGGCCTTTGTCTTTGTCTCATGTGACCATGAGAATGATGGGTTTCAAGTTTGTTTTTTTTTGTTTGTTTGTTTGTTTGTTTTTTTACAAAGAAGCTGTCTTAGGCAAGTGCTCAGCTATTGAAAGAATTCTACTCAGAATATCAAAATAGCTGTCAAAGCTTGATATTGACCTCAGTGCCCAAATTCAGGGAAAGAATCAAGGTTTAATGGAAAATAATAACAGTACCTGTAACTACGACAGTGGCCACAGTGTTTGTGTGTCCCTGTCTCTGTAACAACCGGATCAGCCTCTCTCAGGAGGGTCCTGGAATACTCCATCCCTGCCCTCTAGGCATATAATTCAGGTGGGACCTAGCACAAGTGTCAGCCACCTAAGACAGCAGGAAAAGAGGCAGCCACCGCCCTAACCCAATTCTTCGCTAGAAGGCCCAACTCCATCCTATGGACAGGCTGTGTATCACTTTCTGCCAGGGCTCTTCCCACTGGTGGAGAGCAGCACCTCTCCTGGGTACCCAGGCGTCTGCTTCCACACTGCCTGCTCCGCCTCACTGTTTTACTTCTCTCCAGAGCCTCCTACCTCCTTCTTAATTATTATAAGATGTAATTGCGGGGCTGGAGAGATGGCTCAGAGGTTAAGAGCACTGACTGTTCTTCCAGAGGTCCTGAGTTCAATTCCCAGCAAAACCACATGGTGGCTCACAACCATCTATGATGAGGTCTGGCGCCCTCTTCTGTAAAACTGTATGCATAATAAATAAATAAATCAAAAAAAAAAAAAAAAAGATGTAATTGCTGTACGTCTGGTGGTGGCTTCAGATGCACAATAAATGGCATCCCTCCCCTCCCCTGACATTTGAGAGAGAGGATACAAGAGACAGACTAACGCAATCAAAATGTCACTTTTATTACTGATAAAGCCTCTTGGAAAGAGTGGCTTTAGATCTGTAATAAAAAGGGTTTGCAAAGACATCACTCAAAATTAAACTTACCCTGAGCATGAGATCTGAGGAACCACAGCTCTCCTACAGCGGAGGCCTTAGTACACTGCAGAGAGCGCTCAGCCAATCCCTGGCAGGATGCAGACTATGGAGAGTCTGCCCCTAAATCATCCACAGGAAAATTCTGTAGTGAGAGAGTGCAGGTGAGGAACAGAGGGCCCCGGCAGCTCCTAAGCACACAGGAAGAGGAGGATGCGCTCAGCCTTTCTGAATCATGTGAGGCTCATGCGGGTTCATCAAACCCAGTGCTACCTCAGGAGACCAGCTTAGAATTCCATTTGGGTTTGTTCATTCACTGCTATGAGCCTTATTATTTGTAAAGATGGTATCTCATGCTGCTAGAGAAGGCACATGCCTGTAATCCCAGCTCGTGAGAGATGGGGGCAGGTTAGGGTTTCAAGGCCTTCCTCAGTGAGCTTGAGGCCAGCCAAAATAAATTAAATCTTTTAAAAAAGATAATATTTTGTTACTTTCTTCCCATCCATATTTCTGTCCTTCCTAACTTTTTTAAAATTTTTATTTATTTGTTATGTATACAGTGTACAGAAGAGGGCAACAGATCTTATTATAGATGGTTGTGAGCCACCATGTGGTTGCTGGGAATCGAACTCAGGACCTCTGGAAGAGCAGTCAGTGCTCTTAACCTCTGAGCCATCTCTCCAGGCCTCTTCCTTTTTTTTTTTAAACAGTTTTGAGTATCCCAGGTAGCTCTAGCTAGCCTATATCTAGCTCTCTCAAATGCATGATTACCAAGTATGCCTGATCTCCGCACTGAGGAGTAAAAGTAGAAAATCCAAAGTCAAGGGAGGCTAGTCTTGTCTTCCTACATGAGACCTTATCTCAAAACAAAGAAAAAAGAAAAAACCTCCTTGTCTGTTTTAGTTGTCAAGTGGCCAGACATGATGAGGTTGTAACAATCACAGAATAAAGTGACGTTTCTTCCTCCTTCGGTTCTTCCTGGAGCAGTTCATGTGAAGCAGGGCTGATGTGACAGAAATTAGCAAAAGCCTGTGGGTTTTGTTCCCTGTGGGAGGCTGGTTTGCTGGTTTGATGTCTCTGAGGATTGCAGGACTGTTGTGTCCTGTCCTGTTTAGGTTTGCTTCCTCCCTAAACTCACTGCCCTGATTCGTGCCCGTGAATGTGCCAGTGTCCCTTGTATCTAGGTGCCTGCCAAGCCCAAGGTCACTGTCCTGTTCAGCACGTGCACAACCTCTGACATTGCTGAGGACTTGTGCCTTCTGTGGAGGAGGGGGACAGTTCTTCCTCTCCTTGTTTCTCTCTGTTGTTAGATATTCCAGCACCTCTGCCTGACCGTTAAGTTCCAGAACTCGCCATGGCTCCCTCTTAGGGTTTCACGCTCTCGTTCCTCTCTCTATTCACAGCCATTCCCACCAGCTTAAAAAAATCCACTAGCCAGGTGTGGTGGTGCATGCCTTAAATCTCAGCACTCAGAAGGTAGAAGAAGAAAGACAGAACTTCAGGGTCTTCCCAAGCTACTGGAGAATCAAAGACAGCCTGGGCTATGGGGGTCCTGGGGTGGGGGGACGGAAACAGAGAGAGAGACTTGAGACCATGTGTGAAAAACAAAAACAAAACCATCCTCTCTGTGTTATGATGTCCAAAATTGTGTTTGGGTCAGCCTATCCTGCAAACCTGAAGGAACCCTCTAGTCTGCCAGCACCTCCCCTCGGAGCTTTTCTAAACCTCATAGCAGAACCAGTGCGATTCATCTCCCTGATTCGTCCTGTCCTCTGCCATCATGCCCGGGTCTGGGGAGCGAGGGGTGTCTTGCTGTATGGCCCTGAGTGTCCCATTTGCTTTCATTCTGTCCAGAATGCAGTATCCCTGTTCCTCAAAAGCAAACATTTTTAAAACTACAAAAGTTTTGCTATTGAGAACAGACCACTTGGCTAAAGTTAAGACTGGGAAGAGACTAGACTATGAGACAGTTTGTGCTTTCCTTTCTTTCTTTCCTTCTTTCTTTTTTTTGACTGGGTTTTTCTGTGTGACCCTGTCCATCTTAGAGCTCACTCTGTAGGGGGCTGGAGAGATGGCTCAGAGGTTAAGAGCACCGACTGTTCTTCTGGAGGTCCTGAGTTCAGTTCCAGCAACCACATGGTGGCTCTCAACCATCTATGCTGACATCTGGTGCCCTCTTCTGTATACTGTACACATAATAAATAAATAAATAAATAAATAAATAAATAAATAAATAAATAAATAAATAAATAAAATCAATCTTTTTTTTTAAAGAACTCACACTGTAGACCAAGCTGACCTCAAACTCAGAGATCCACCTGCCTCTGCCTCTCCAGTTCTGAGATTAAAAGTGTGTGCCACCACCATGCCCTTGAGAACTCCGGCTTTTTAAGAAAAGAAAACAAAATCAGAAATAAAAAACTGGAAGAAATCTTTATCATAAGACACAAATCACAGCCAGGTGAGTGGACACACGGCTTTAATCCCAGCATAGAAGCAGGGGATCACTGAGTTTAGAACCAGCCTGATCTACTGAGAAACCCTGTCTCAAAAAAATAAAAGGAGGAGAGAGGAGGGGAGGAGTGGAGAACAGAGAGAGAGAGAGAGAGAGAGAGAGAGAGAAGCAAATTATTGTAACTAGAGAGTAAGCCTTCTGGGATACCCACAGACCATCTACCCAAATGTCTAGTCAGTGCCTCCTCCTGCTGCTCTGCTGCCCTTCCCCACTTGCTAAGCTTTTCAGTGACTCTCAATTCTAAGGCTCAGAGAAATTCTATAACTGTGTATGCCGCTGACCCTCAAACCTGTAGCAATAAAGGAGAGTCTAAGTCTCCTGGCACTGGCAAAGCAAACCTTTTAAGCCCTAAACTTACCGTTTATGTGGTGCCCATCTGTGCCAGCCATGCCAACACATTAACAGAAATGTGTGGTAATGACCACCTTCTGGCTCCCTAATGAAAAATGGGTCACTATTTTTAAGGCACAGTAATGGGAAAGTGAATGCTTCCTAGTTGGTCCTAGTCAAGAGCACCACAGGAGGCCAGGCTCTGCAAACCTAAATAAAGCAGGAACAAGCTGGTTCAGCCTCAGGAAATCCAAGAATTCCCCAGAGCCTCTATAGACTGGGGTTCCCCCACCCCACCCCCAGATCATGATCCTCAGGGTAAAGGCCAAACAAACTCCTCTCCCTCTTGGGAAGTCACTTAATGTCTCAGCCCCCTAGGGGAGAGTGAACATCCTTTAGGAAAGGAAACGTTTGTGGTTACCACTGGCAGAGAGGTCCGCGGAGGCAGGCTGCTGTCTGTCCTGTTGGTGCTGAGGATTTTACCTGTGGAGGATCAGTTGGTTCCTCAGATTCCTCAGGGAAGCACCCAAGTTCTATGGCAGCTTGCTTTGTTTTTGTTAAGAAAGGGCAGTGATAAAGGCTCTTTTAATGAACTGATTTTTTTTTCCTTGTATATTACAGAATTTTTAACTAATACTGTTAAGTGTTAGTGTTTCAGACCCTCCGACCAGTCCTAAAGTGAGACCTTCTGTCTCACACACAGTTGCATGGACCTGGTTCTCATTGGTTCTTGACAGCTCTTTCCCAAGAAATCCATTTTCCCATCACAGTGTCAGGAACCCAACTGAAACTGCCTGATGACACCAGTTTGGGCAGCTGGGAGACTGTACTCCCAAATACCTCCCAAATACGTTGGTTAAAGTTAGCACTGCCATAGATGAGATCTGTGTTTCCCTTTCTTTTCTTTTTCTACTGACTCCAAAGTGGTCCAGGACTCAAGTCGATGGAGTCGTTCAGAGCTGCCTCAAGGGCTGAGTTTGGTCAGGGAGGAATGTGCTTGCCAGCTGCTGCCGATGACTGCCAGCACAGAGCTGGAGAGTGATGTCTGCAGACAGGGCCTTGCATATACATCTCCCCAGCCCTCCCACCCATCTCAGCTGACATCACACACATTTCTGCTCACAGTGATTCACTTTAACCAGCTTCTGCCGTCCAGAGCAGCCCAGCCCCTGCCCTGTGCAGATGTTTGACAGATCAAGGCAGAACCCAAGCATTCACTATAATAAGGCATGGGGCAGATGTGACAAAGGCCTATACCAGTACCTCAGTGATAAGGTCACAGGGCTTGTGAGCACTGTAGCACTGGTGTCTGAATCCATCTTACCTGTTGGTCCCAGCCTGGCACAAAGCAGTGAATGCTAAGCTGTATCTGTCCTCTCATGGGATGCTCACCCACAGGGACATTCTCACCACTTAGAGCCTAATCAAGGTGATGAAATAGGAACAGAAAATAATCAAAAATAAATGTATAAAATGCGTTAAGGAAGGGAGTAAGTTACGTGACCTGTAGGAACTCCCTTCCCGGCTGGTCTGAGGACTTGAGGAGCTGGCACTGATAGAGGCCTGGAAGACGGAAAGCACCCCGTCTCTACAGGACTGAGGGTGCCAGGGCCTAGCTGATGGAGGGGCTGTTGGTATTTAAACACAGACATACCTAGCATGCCACCTGACTTAGCAGTTAGTACAAATGTATAATGAATATATAGCCCCTGTTTTTAAAAATGATTCATTGTTTATTATAGGTGTTTTGGGTTTTTTCTGAAGTTCGTGTTTATCTTACAAATAAGTGTGCTTGTGGTTATTGGGTTTTTGGTGTAATGGCTTACTCTCTGAACGCTAATGTTATAAAAATATTCAATTTTCCCCTCACATTTCCCAAGCCCCTCCAAGGCCTTTCTGCAGTCTAGAGGAAAGTGCCCCCCAATCCTACATACATCTGCAGCCTCTGTCTTCTTACTGGCTTTTCAAAATCCTTTTACTTGAAAATTATTCTGTGTGTATTTATACAACAGCCCTGAGAGAGAATAAGGGCAAAAATAAGATTACAGTTTCATAACGCAGAAAACTAAGACTCAGAAGCATGAAGTGACAGTCACTGATGACACTGAGGACAGTCTTGTCACTCACCAGGATGCCCATGCTTGCTGATGTCTACTCTGTGTTCTCCCCAGCCTCTCCAGCCCTCTGATACTATGTCACCATTATCCTGACACTTGTTAACCTTCCCAAGGGCACCTCCCTCCCCCAAAGGCAAATCCAGAGTTTTCTAGAAAGGTACATGGCAAACAGGCAGTGTTCTGGTGGAAGCTTACTGGGGTACCTCATAAAGCTTTGCAGAGACTGAGAATCCAAGTATTCAGTTCCTGCTCCGGAGTTAGGAGGCAGGGAGGGGGAGGGGTGCAGGCGCTGAGCATCCACAGCTCCCCTGTGCACATTGTCCTGCCAGGGCTGTGGTTCTTTTTTATTTAACTTTTCCAGGGTAAGACTTGACAAAACACATGATCTCAGAGCCATCTGTCCTGTTTTATTCAAGGAAATTTTTACTCTAAATTTAATTTTTCCTGATCATAAAGCAGAAGTTCTCTATCACCTTCATGTAAGACAATGTGATTCAAGTAAGAGGGTACCCAGCTTGAGCGTCAGAACATGCGGATCAGTTTCTGCTGCATCACTTAAATTTTATAAATATCTTTAAAGAATGAGTTGTTCTTAAGGACACTGATGGTCCCAGCCCTGCTTCCTCAGCGTAGATGTGTATGAGCTATGTCTTCCAAAGGTTTATATATAAACCAAAATAACTATATAAAATAGTAAGTTAGGCTGGAGAGATGACTCAGCAATGAAGATCGTTTGCTGCCCTTCCAAAGGATCCAGATGTGGTTCCCAGCACCCAGCCTGGGTAGCACACAGCTGCCTGTTAACTCTAGCTCCAGTGGATCTGACAGGATCTTGTGCTGTAGGTACTGACTGTCTCACTCATGTACACATACCCATAGAAAAGAATGGAGCGGCCTGGTGGTGATGGTGACACATCTTTAATTCTAGCACCAGGGAGGCAGAGGCAGGTGGATCGTTTGAGTTTGAGGTCAGCCTGGTCTACAGAGTGAGTTCTAAGACAGCGGGGGTTACACAGAGAAACCCAGCCCTAAAAACAAAACAAAAATAGCAATGGAGTAAGTAAGAGGTTTTCCATTCGTGTGACAATTCATCAAGTGTTTTTCTGCATCCTATACTATTCAGGAGATGAAGGGCAGATTAAAGACAAAGCTTATGCTGCCTGGGCCAATGTTCACATTGGTTAACCTTCAAATGCAAAGTAGCTGGGATGAATGAAAGGTTTCAAAGGGCATACACACCCTCCAGAACATTCTCAACCGGCCTTCACTTGCTGTGGTTGTGACTCAGGGCCTGAATCAGCAGCTAAAGGCCTGTCCTCTTCACTGATATTGTCTGCACTCTTGCTGCCTTGCTCCCCATCCCCCATGCTCCCCATCTCCCATGCTCCCCA
>PVIH01023546.1:0-24625 GCA_004025045.1 Sigmodon hispidus | reverse complement strand
TTTTTTTTTTTTTTTTTTTTTTTTTTTTTTTAAAGATTTATTTATTTATTATGCATACAGTTTTACAGAAGAGGGCACCAGACCTCATCATAGATGGTTGTGAGCCACCATGTGGTTTTGCTGGGAATTGAACTCAGGTCCTCTGGAAGAACAGTCAGTGCTCTTAACCTCTGAGCCATCTCTCCAGCCCCGATCTGTTTTATTCTTAACTATGTGTGCCTGTCTATGTTCTCGAATGCAGATGCCCTCAGACCGTAGAGGCATCGGATTCTCCTGGAGCTATAGTTACAGGTGGTTAAGAGTTGTTTGACAACAGGAATGGAATTTGGATCCTCTGTAATAGCAGTATGTGTTCTTAACCACTGAGTCATCTCTCTAGCCTCAAGCACAGTAATTTTAAAGGAGTGATGAACTCAAGTGATATTTCTGCAATATATGTAAGAACTGCAATGTGTGTAATGGGATAAGGACGCAGCTTAATTTCTACTGGTGACAAAAGTCATCGATCCTGCTAATTAACATGGCTTGCCATCTTCATTTATTGTCATATTTTAAAGTATTTTTATTTACCTTATTAACAATTTTATTACATTCCCTTGTGTGTTTCCAAAGAGGCACTTGTACCAGTGTGTGTGTGTGTGTGTGTGTGTGTGTGTGTGTTTATGTGACTTGTGCATATGTGTGTTAATAAGGTTCAAGTCTTTCCTTCTACCATGTGGACTCCGAGAATCGAAGAATCAAACTCAGGTCATCAGAATTGGATGCAAGACTTTTATTCTCTGAGCCATCTCACTGGTCTTATCTTCATTTGTTTGTTGGTTTTGTGTATGTGTGCATGGATGATCTGACTCCATGTATGTTTGTGTACCACACAGATGCCAGAAGAAGGCATTAGGTCCCCTGGTACTGGACTTACAGGCAGTTGTGAGTTGCTCTGTGGGTCCTGGGAATTGAACCCAGGTCCCCTACAAGAGCATCAAGCTCTTTTAACTGCTGAGCTATCTCTTCAGCCTACTATCTTCATTCATAAAGAAATACTAAATTTTATCTTGAGTTTAGAGCAAATGATGATGTCATTTTCTTTGGCTCATGCAAATTTATGGAACCTTGAGCAGAGAATGTAGTTCAGTGGTGGAGTGATTGCCTAGAATGTACAAGGGCTTGACTGGCAGGCAGTACTAAGAAAAAAATTCCTATCTCCTCTGAATTGGGCTCATGGCTTCCAGATTAAGTTCTTCTGGTCTATTTTTTTTTTTTTTTTAAATGGCATAACAAATAAAGGCTCTGGTCACGCAGACCTAGAGACCTGAGTTCTGGTCTAGAACCCACAAAAGGTGAGAGGAATCAACTCCACGAAGCTGTCTTCCTGCTTCCACATGTGGGCTGTGGCCCATGTGCCCATATATACATCACACACACACACAATACCTTTTAAAAGAGGGAGGGTCTGTATTGATCATTCATTGGTTAAGGGCACTTACTGCTTTTTTAGCTGGGAGTGAAGTTACTGTGAACTGCCATGTAGGCGATGGGAATTGAATCCAGGTCTTCAATCAGTGCTTTTTAAATTGGTGAATCACTTCTCCACTCCTCACCTCATAACAAAATATTTTCAAATGATCATTAACATATTTGTGTTGGCTAGATGGTCCAATGGATAAAGGAACCAGTTGCTATAATTGACGGTCTGAGTTCTATACCCAGAACCCACATGATTAAAGGAGAAAACTCACTCTTAGAAGATGTCATCTGACCTCCAACATGTGTAGCACACATAATAAATGAACTTAAAGTTTGTTATTAAGGTATAATATAGGTATGGCAATGTGCATTACATAAGGTTTATAGTTTGATGTGCTTAGGTAGGTCGGGAGCTGCAGACTGTGGAAGGGCTTCAGATCTCATGATGATGATATGTGGATTTACCATTTAGTTAACAGCTTTAAGGTTTTGTATGCAGTTCATGTAATTCTGTGGGTACAGTGTTATTGCACAGCGTAGAACGCTAAGGAGTTTTGAACAGAGCAACATTGTGAAGAAAGTTTTTTTTGCTTGTTTTTCTTTCTTTTCTTTTCTTTTTTTTTTCTTTTTCTTTTTCTTTTCTTTTCTTTTTTTTTTTTTTAAAGATTGTGTATACATTCAAAACTACCCCAAAGAAATACGACAAAAGGGTACAGAGAGGTCAAGTATGGAACCCTCACTGTGGCATCAATCAACGTTTTCCTCCTCTGGGACTCAGTGGGAAGTCAGAAGCTGGAATCTACAAAAAGTCATGGGCACCAACCCAATAAACAGGGCACGGCTTTTTAAACAGAAGCTTCTGGAGAGGACCTCCTTCCCGCTCGCCTCTACTCTCATCTCTGTCCTCCAAAGCTCTCCAAGTAAGAGAGCTGGCGATGCTGTGGAACAACAGGCTGCAGAGACAGTCCTGTCCTCAGGCCACTTCAACATGCCTAATCTTCGGGGTCTCATCTTTGCATATAAGCATCTGTCCCTGAACCTTTCCCATCCTTTCATCGCCAGCCAGTGATTTACTTATTTCTTCCTCCTTTACACCGACAGAAAATCAAATCTGGGCTTTAACAATCCTCCAGGGGGTGGGGACCGGCGCGCGGAGGAGTGGGGGGAGTGGGAGTGCGGGGCGTGGGGGGGGTGGGGGGGGGAAGTTAGGCGTCTCCCTTCCCCTCCCCCACCCGGCTTCGCGTCGGTTGGGAGCCGAACTACAAATCCCGGCCTGCCTCGGGGGTGGCTCGGGCGCAGACTTGCGTGCGCGGCGCGCAGCCATTGGCTGAGACGGCGGCTGTTAGGGTCGCGGCGCTGTGAGGTCAGACGGCGCTGGCAAATCGCGCCCAGGATGTAGAGCTGGCTGTTCCCGACAGCGCTTCTGACGCTAAGTTGGGTGGGGTAGAGAGTAGGGGGCGGTAGTCGGGGGTGGTGGGAGAAGGAGGAGGCGGCGAATCACTTATAAATGGCGCCCAAGCAGGACCCGAAGCCCAAATTCCAGGAGGGTGAGTGTGCAGCTTTGGGAAAAGGCACCTAACGGCGCAGGGAAGGGAGCCTGAGGAAGGGCGGCTGCGGTTTGGGGGTCGGGGTCGGCGGGGCTCGCGGCCTGGGGAACCTGCTTTGTGAAGGGGGAAAGGCGCATTGCGGAGGCTAATGTCGGCGCGGCATCCGGCGGCCGTGCTTCGGGGCCCAGGCAGGGCCGAGGGAGCTCCGGGCGTGTGGCGAAGCCTCGGTGCTTGTTTGTTTTTGTGCGAGCGGGGGAAGTCTATTGTGGGGAGGTGGCCGGCGGGCGAGCGATGGCGACGGTTAGGAAGTGATGTGGCGTGGGGGAGGGGAGCAGCGGCAGCCCATCCCCGCGCTGCGGGCCCTTCCTCCCACCCCCGGCCGCGTGGGCGACTGGGCTGGGGGTCCGGGGCTGCTTGACACACCAGGGCTGTCGCAGCGTTTCGTAGTGTCCTCCCGCTGGAGGATGGGGAGCGGGGCCGTGCCCCCCGCGGCGGGAGAAGTGCGTTTGTAAGATGGCCGCACCAAGATGGCCGCGCCATCATGGCTGCCGGCGTCTCCGGCTGCTCGGGTGCAGCTTCGGGCCAGATGTAGCGCCCCCTGGCACCGAGACCACTCGCTGAGCAGAGGCTCCTTTTGCCTCGGAGTGATGGGTGGGGACGGGAAAAACCGCGGGCCGCCGGCCGAGCGAGTTCCTGGCCTTGCTGTCGTTGCCTGAAGGCATCTTTTTGCGGCCTTGGCTGCAGAGCAGCGCCAGAATCCTGTCGTAGGAAAACAATTTCAGTTCCACCTCCGAGAGTTTCCGTTTAGGGGTCCTTAGCCTCGTCGTCGTCATTTTTAAATACAGAAGTTGCTTGACGGATTGCCGTAGTATTCGATTAGTAGTGATTTGAAAGTTAATGTTTATTAATTGCTTTAGAACAGTGGTGCTGTTGAACGGTACTTTTGAGTGGAAAGCAGTTATTCAGTTCTCCTAACTCAGTTATCAAGGTGATTTAATACTATACTAAAGTAGGTAAAACTGTAAATCGTAAAGAAGAACACTTTAAACCTTTCATTACCATGGCCGTTTGTGCTTGTTACGTAGTCCAGACACCTGCGTAACTTTTGTTTTGGGGTTGTTTAAACATTAAGGTGCTAGACATTTAAAAAAAAAAATCGTAAGTCCCACTTAATGGTATTCCAGGGGTATTTCGATGCAGATTTTTGTTATTTTTCTTCCACGTTGAGAAATTGTGGTCCTTTGTTATTTTGCTAGGTATTTTCGAGAAAGTTTTTTTGTTTGTTTTTGTGGCAAGTCTTGGTATGTAGGCTTCTGTGTTGATCCACCTGCTTCTGTCTTCAGAGTACAGCAGCTAAGTCGTATACTGTATCTTGTAAGTTCCCTTAATATTAAAGAATGTGATGCTTAAAATAGTCTTGAGGGGATGGATAGATAGCTTTGTCACCTCAGTGCTTCTTGAGGCCAACAGGAGGATCCGAGCTTTTGTTTTAAAAAACTCGCCCTTGGGGCTCCAGAGATGATGGCTCAGTGTTAAGAGCACTGACTGAGACTGCTCTTTCAGAGGACTGTGGTTCGATTCTCAGCACACCCACATTACAGCTCACAACTATCTCTCACTCCACTTCTAGAGGATCTAAGACCTTCATACAGACATATATGCAAGCAACCTATCAATGCACCTAAAATAAAAATTAATATATATGCAAGCTGCCAATCCAAGCACTCAAGCTGAGGTAGTCCGACCTATGAGTTCGAGATTTCCCTGGTGTGCTTAGAGTTCCAAGACAGCCAGGGCTAAAGGAGAAGTTGACAAAGGAGATGATTAAATGCAAACCAGAAAGAGGGTGTTGTTGTGAGTAGGAACAAAGACTAGGGTTAGGAAAGCTTTGTAATTCTCTGCCCTTACCATTACTTTTCAGCTGCGGTTTTCAGGTGTAACTGACACACACCTAACATGCTAGCATTAGAGAAGCAGAAGCAGGAGGATGACTAGCCAAAGGCTACATAATACAGCCTGGTCTCAGAAAACAAACAAACAAAAAAATGCAAGCTAACATATATAGCCATCTTTTATTTAAATTGCATATAAAAACCATATAAAATGTTTTGTCCCCCACCTTGACTGATTCCTGCCCACATGATGGAGGTAGAGAAATGTCTCCCACAAGCCATCTTCAAACTTCTATAAATGTACAGTGTCTTGTATGCATATACCTACTCCCCACCCTAAGATAAATAATAAAAGCTCAGAGCACATAGGGAGAGGATATTTAGTATTGATGGGATTATTTTGGAATCTTGGTAGAATTGTAATATCCATTTTGTATGTGTGTCAGGAGTGTGCATTATTTCATGTGTGTGAGTATCTTGCTTGCATGTATGTCTGTGTACTATGTGTGGGCCTGGTGCCTTCAGAAGCCAGAATGCATTGGATTCCCAGGAACTGGAGTTGTGAGCCTGTGTGGATGCTAGGACTAGATCTGTTTCTCTGTCCTAGAGGGTTGTTTGATAAGCTAGTGTGGAGACAGCCCAGGGCAAGATTATTCTGGTATGAGACTAGAATGGATCTAAGGGTGGAGAACTGTGTTCTTATTTGTCCTTTCCTGAGGTTTTCTGTTCACTTCCATTTATGTTAGCTTGATTTACACCAGCTAGCTGAATATTCCCCCCCCCCCCCCCGAGATTCAAAGACTACTTACTTAGTGTAGTTGTTCTTAGCCAAAGCAGCCAATTTCTTAAAAAGGTATATTATTTCAGAGTAGCTTAAAAAGGTACTTGGAGTGAAATTAGTAATCAAAGATCTGATCAGATCTTAGTGCTTCTGTTTAATAGAATGTTTTACCTGTTTATTTGGGTCTTACGCTGGACTGTCTGGTAAATTTTCCAGCTTTATTTTCGGCTATCATAGTTGAGTAGTACAAGATTTTATGGGGAACCTTGATGTTAAAGTTACTAGATATTCTGGAAATTTAACAGAGTTCTCTGGTGAAGCTCAGAAGTGATAATAGCTTCAAAAAGCACTCTAGAGGCAAAGGATGTATGTAGTATGTATGTATGTATGTATGTATTATGTAGCTTGGTTGGAAGAGTGCTCTCATAGCATGCACAAAGCCTTGGGCTCATTAGATATGGTAGTATGCCTGAAATCCTAGGAAGTGGACAGAATCAGCATGTTTCCCTTCTACATGCTCATTCTATGTTTCATTAGTATCAAACTACCTATATGTATATATTTTTTAATTTATTTATTAAGTATACAGTATACAGAAGAGGGTACCAGATGTCATTATAGATGGTTGTGAGCCACCATGTGTTTGCTGGGAATTGAACTCAGGACCTCAGGAAGGACAGTCAGTGCTATTAACCTCTGAGTTACCTCTCCAGTCCCCAAATTACCTATGTTACTACACTTTTGCATGCTTGTTTCTGCTGTGTAGATCGTTTTTTTTTTGTTTTGTTTTGTTTTTTGTTTTTTTTCTGTGAACCTTCCCAAGTAGCTGATGCTTTACTGCTAAATGGGAAGAAAAGTACAATATAAGTGCAGGAAAGAATACAAACATATTTGCTTACCTATGTGGTCCTTACTAATAGGAAATACTTGACACACAACAGATACAGTAAGTAGATGCTTTAAAGGCCACTTTTTTGGAGGGAGGGGTGTCCTCCCCCCAAAAAAGTGAGGGGTGTCCTCACTATGTAGCCATAGCTGGCCTATGTACATATATATTGGCTTTGAACTCAAGAGTGCTGGGATTAAAGATATGTGCCACCATGCCAGGCCCATATATGTGTGTGTGTGTGTGTGTGTGTGTGTGTGTTGGAAACAAGTGGACTGAAAATAATGTGTGGGATAAACTTCCACTATTATCATGTCAGAATCCAGAAATCATCCACCCAGTTTGTTTGATAAGCACAGATGTCGTCTTCAAGTCTTAACTCCAGCCAGATTTTATTTGGATTTGCAATTGCCGATGGTAGAGCTAACATCAAGTGTAAGTTCCCAGGGTTAGAATTTCATTCAGTGTTATTCATTGAACTAGCCTAGCTTCCAGGACACAGAGGAATAAACAGACATACATACATAGAGTAACTTAAAAAATTCACCTTTTATTTAGAATTTTTTAAATTTTTATAAAGATTTCTTTTTATGTGCATTGTTTTGCCTGCCTGTATGTCTGTGTGAGGATACCAGATCCCCTGGAACTGGAGTTACAGAGAGCTCTGAACTACTCTCGATCAGAAATTTTAATGTGTAATACTCAGTAAAAGGAAGCAGAGATTGGTCAAGAGACTACTAAACTTAGACACTAGGAGAAGAACACTTTAAAATTTCTAGGGGCTGGAGAGATGGCTCAGAGCACTGACTTCTTCCAGAGGTCGTGAGTTCAATTCCCAGCAACCACATGGTGGCTCACAACCATTTATAATGAGATCTTCTGTATACTGTATACTAAATAAATAAATAAATAAATATTTTTTAAAACTTTATTTATTTATTTGCCTTGGTGTTTGCCTGGAACTGGAACTACAGACAGTTGTTAGCTGCCATGTGGGTGCTGGGAATCAAACCCGGGTCCTCTGGAAGAGCAGACGGTGCTCTTAACCGCTGAGCCATCTCTCCAGCCCCAAATAAATATTTTTTAAAAAAATTTATTTTCAGAATAGAACAGATGAGCAATTATCCCATAGTAATTGTAGATTTTATTGGGTGATTAGATTATTTAAATAAATAGAAATGTAAGTTGATCTTTGACCTTGGATATTAAGGATATTGTGAGGTTTGAACTATTTCCTAGTTTTACTGGGACTGTTATAATCAAGTGTAGTGGCTCTTAAGAGTCACATCTTTCTCTCTATGACAATTAACTGGACCCCTTTTCTCCCCTCTTTTACAGGCGAACGAGTGCTGTGCTTTCATGGGCCTCTTCTCTATGAAGCAAAGGTATGGAATCTGCTTTCTTTTGAGAAGGTGGCCAAAAATGTTGGCTAGATTTGATTTTTTTTTTTTAATATCAAATTACAGTATTTTCTTACTGGATATGTAAAGATTCCATTTTTCCATAGGTTCATAAATCTTCCCATTTTGTTTTGAGTTTGTTACTGCTTGCTTGGTGGTGCATGCATAAAGTTCAGATACTGCAACACTTCTGCCTTTCTAAACTAAGTAAAGGCCTGTTGGTTGGAAATAACATTTAAGTAATATATGAAGGTTGGTTGGTTGTAACAAATAGTATTTTATAGTTAATAACTCAATGGCAAACAATATCAAAGCTACGCTTACTGTGTGTGCTTGCAAACACTTGTGCATGTGGGTATATAATGACTTCATGAGTGTTGAGGTCAGAGGACGTGCTCTTGTGTCTGTGTGTGTGTGTGTGTGTGTGTGTTTATCTTTGCATTCGTTTGATGTTTTTGAGACTTGAGTTTTTACTAGTTCACTAGTCTGAGTTTTTACTAGTTCAAACTAGACTGGCTTTGAACTAACAGTAAGCCTCCTCCTGCCTTACCCTCTTGTGCTAAGGTTTCACACAGATGGGAACCACTGTGTTCTGGTTGTCATGTACATTTAACTTTTGTTTGTTAATTTGAAGTTTGAACCTGGAGTGAACAAGGCTCTCTTTCTGTTTTATCATGTGTTATAGAAAAGTTGACTTTAAATTTAGATGCCTGGTGGTGTTAAATTTAGATGCCTGGTGGTGGTGCCTTTATTCTCAGCACTTGGAGGCAGAGGCAGACAGATCTTGTGAGTTGGAGGCCCGCCTGATCTACAGAGAGAGTTCTGGGACAGTCAAAGCTGCACATACAGAAACCCTGACCCAAAAAACCAAAAAGAAGGAAAAAAATACCCAGCGATAACAGTAAAATACATTTACTTTTATTTAATTAAAAATGTTTGCAGTGCTCAGCACTAAACCCCCAGGGCTTTGCATATGCTTGTAAGAGAGCTATCCCTGCAGTTACAGTCCCATGTCCTGATCAGTGTATTTTATAGTCTAAAATAATTTTTACTATTTTCTTTCTTTTTTTTTTTTAAACTTTATTTATTTATTAATTTGCCTTGGTGTTTGCCTGGAACTGGAACTACAGACAGTTGTTAGCTGCAATGTGGGTGCTGGGAATCGAACCCCGGTCCTCTGGAAGAGCAGATGGTGCTCTTAACCGCTGAGCCATCTCTCCAGCCCCCTACTATTTTATTTCTAATGACTTTTGACATAATTGTGTTTGAGGTATCATTCTGGTGCTGAACCCAGGAATTTAAACTCTACCCGTGTTCTCTATTACTGAGCTATATCTAGCCCAGCACAGAAAATTAAAAGTTGCCTCATTCTCTTTGATACTGCTGGGGCTCAAAACTGGGGCCTTTTGTTTGCTAGAGAAGTGCCCTGCCAATAAACTTTATTTCTTGCTCTTTTTAAGACAGGATCTTGCTGTAGTCCATAGCTAGTCTAGACTCCAAATCTTATTCTGACTACTTGAGGACTGGGATTACAGCCTTTTTTTTTTTTTTATTATTATTATTTTTTAAAACATTTTTGAGATAGATGCTAACTTTGTAACCCTAGTTGGCCTGGAACTCACTATTTAGACCAGGGTGCTCTTGAACTCACAAGAGATGGGACAGCCTCAGTGCTGAAATTAAAGGTGTATCTGGTCAGGCATTTAAGAATTGAACACAAAGGCTACTGGCTGGTTACATGATAGAATATTTGCCTATCATGATTGAGGCCCTGAGCTCAATCTCAGTGCTACCTCACACTTCACCCCCCCCCAAATACATGTAAACTAAGTGACACAGGCCTATCTGAAACTTGAAACAGATTACTTTAAATACATATAGTTCAAGGATTGTCTTAGTGAGACCCTGTCTCACAAAGTAGTAACCAGGGCTGGGAACAAAGCTCAATGGTAAGTGCTTTCCAGAGTGAGGCACTGGTTCAGTCTCTGGTATAGAAAACCAACGAAAGCTCAGCAACACACACATTCTCATACATATGAGATACATGTCCATAGGTTAAAGCATAATGCATAAAAGTATTTCCCTGTAAATTTCTAGCAAGTTTATATTTGTGTGAAAATATTCTTAACACACATTGCTAGACAGCTTTGATTAAAAATGATGTTCAAAACATGATTTGAAATGTATAGGTGTTTATAACTGTGAGTCCTTTGTTTGGCTACTTTTAAGAATGCTTTTAAAGCTAATAAAATCAGCATAGTGTTTTTTATAGGCTTGAGATTATTTTTTTGAAAGAAATGTAGGTCTTAGCTAGAGTTTGAAAAATCATAAGAATAGCTTTCATTTCTTGATCTTGGATAGCAAATGTAGACTGTTGATTTATAGGGACCTGTTTTCAATGCTGTTTGTCAGCTTTGTGTTTACTTAAGTTGCAGTTAGAACCAACAATTCTCTAGATAGTGTTTTTTTTTTTTTTTTAACTTTATTTATTTATTTATTTGCCTTGGTGTTTTGCCTGGAACTGGAACTACAGACAGTTGTTAGCTGCCATGTGGGTGCTGGGAATCGAACCCGGGTCCTCTGGAAGAACAGAGGGTGCTCTTAACCGCTGAGCCATCTCTCCAGCCGAGAACCAACAATTCTCATTCTTCGAAAGTGTTCTAATTAAAGTTCTACTGCACTAAATAATTCAACCAAGATTTAATTTTTTATTAATTAAAAGAAGAGCACATCTGTCAGGGTGCAAATTTGGTAAGATTGTGTGTATGTATACCAATGAACTTTTTCTTTTTTTTTCTAGTGTGTAAAGGTTGCCATAAAGGACAAACAAGTGAAATACTTTATCCATTACAGTGGCTGGAATAAAAAGTGAGTATTAGATCTTTAAAAGCACTTTGTCTACTGTTAATATACATATCAAAGCAAGAGTGAGTTACCTTTAGTATGATAAAACTGTTAAGAACTCATCCATTTTATGTGTGCTTGATTTTGGGGAATATGCCCAGTGGTTATCCTTAACCAAACTATCCTGGTTGAATTATGTGTGGTTTAGTGACCATACTTATGGCATATGTTTTGGGATAGCCTGAATATTTTTGTCCCAAGCACAAACCAAATAACTATTATCTTTCTTATTTAAGCAGTTAAACTCAAAAATAGTTGTAGAGAAATGACAGTTTATAAGCCCATATTATGATGTTTTGAAACAATGTTAGTATTAACAGAAAGTTTTAGATAGCTCAGCAAAGAACATTTTCATTTACAGAATTTAATTTTTTAGTGCTCATTATAGCTTTCAGTAGTGTTTACTGTGAAACACAAATGTAACAGCAACTAGTAAATTATTTAGGCCTCTTTGGTGTCTGAAAAAAATTTTTTTTTCCTCCCTAGATAGGATTTCTCTGTGTGGCTTTGGCTGTCCTAGAACTAGCTCTGTAGACTTTGCTGGCCTCAAACTCCCAGAGATTCACCTGCCTCTGCCTCCCAGGTGCTGCTGGGATTAAAGGCCTGTGCTACCATAACTAGCTTGTTAGGAGAAATTTTAAAATGATTTTTATTATTGATCTTTGTACTTCAGGCATGACATTGACCATTCAGGAATTAACTTTCTCATGCCTTGAAATACTTAATGCTTTGTGTCACTTTATCCAGTGTCTGGTACTTCTTTGTGTGGGAACAATGACAACTATTGGGATGGGTATTGTTGACCCCATAATTTTAGTCTCACTGATACTATATAGTTCTTTATCTAAAATATTATAGTGTTCTAAAAGACAAAGTAGTTAATTCAGTTTGTTATAAATAGGTAAATACTTTTAGGGTAAATATGAAACTTTTAACTTAACCCCTTTAGTATAATCATAGAAAGGCCACACACAACTCAAAACACCTAAACATATATTCTGAAAACTTTTTCTTTTTCCTTGGTTTTTGCCTGGAACTGGAACTAGACAGTTGTGAGCTGCCATGTGGGTGCTGGGAATTGAACCCCAGTCCTCTGGAAGAGCAATCGGTGCTCTTAACCACTGACCCATCTCTCCAGCACCTCTGAAAACCTTTTAATAAAGTTTCTAATAATGATCAGTAGGTACTGTCGGTATTTTAGGATCATCCTAGTTTTTTATTAAGAAATTGGGAGCTGGGGCTGGAGAGATGGCTCAGAGGTTAAGAGCACTGACTGTTCTTCCAGAGGTCCTGAGTTCAATTCCCAGCAAAACCACATGGTGGCTCACAACCATCTATGAAGAGGTCTGGCGCCCTCTTCTGTAAAAACTGTATGCATAATAAATAAATAAATCAGGGCTGGAGAGATGGCTCAGCGGTTAAGAGCACCATCTGCTCTTCCAGAGGACCAGGGTTCGATTCCCAGCACCCACATGGCAGTTAACAACTGTCTGTAGTTCCAGTTCCAGGCAAACACCATAGCAAATAAATAAATAAATAAAGCTTAAAAATAAATAAATAAATAAATCAAAAAAAAATTTAAAAAAAAAAAAAAGAAATTGGGAACTAGGTTTGCTGGTGAATTTCTTTAATCTCAGCCTTTAGATAGAGGCAGTTTCATCTCCACCAGGCCAGTCAGAACTGTGGAGTGAGACCCTGTCTCAAAAAATAAAATAATAAAAGAAATAAATTTTAATTTTAAGTTAACTAAAATATCTAGAATGGTTTCTAGCGCATCTGTATTAAAAAGGAACTGAAAACTGAATTTCACCTTTAAGTTTATGAGGCTCATATTTTATATGTTGATATTCTGCTAATATCCAGATAAATTGTAATAGTGAACACTTTCCTATAGGAAGTAGAATAGAATGTCTTTGTGCATATTGGGAATGTGAAAGTTTATATAAATTATGAAAAGAAAACATAACATACATTCATGGAATGGGCCTACTTCCCCTTCCCTTAGGCACTTTAATTGAGAATTACTTCAATAGCTATGAATACAAGCATTTATGCTTCAGTCTTAAATATTAGGTATTTTGTGTATAGATATGTATAGGTTAATATGTTAAGTAGCTATTTTTGTAGATTACCATAAATTATGAAAACCAAAGCTTCTGGTTTTACTTTCTCAAAATAGTTTTTCCTTTGTTAGATTGTAGTTTGTGGCAGAACAAAGTGCTAGTTTTATTTAAATCTTGTTCTTTTGGGAAAATAAGGGGTTGATAGTAGTAGACATTAAAGGTTTTTATGACTGTCTTTGCAGTGTACTCGGGAAAATTAAGGTATCATGGGTGTCTCTTGTAGTTAAATTGCTAAACATGCCATTTTAGCCTTTATGACGTATTTAGAAATGATTATTTTCATTTTTATGTGCTTTGGCATTTTGCTTTCTCTTATGTCTGTGAAGGTGTCAGAACCTAGTGTTATAGACAGTTGTGAACTGCCATGTGAGTGCTGGGAATTGAACCTGGGTCCTCTTGAAGAGCAGTTGGTGCTCTTAATTGCTGAGCCATCTCTAACCCCATAGAAAACTTTTAAAATCATTTGAGAGAAGTGTTTTTAAATGCCTGTCATTATGTGTGTATTCAATTTTGCCTGTGGATTTGACTTTCGGGATTAGTCACAACTACTTTGAAAAAATACTGAAAGTTTCATGCTTGATCCATACTTAAGAATTCAAGTGACCCTCAGTTATTAGTCTGGTAGAGAGATTCCCTAGAACAAAGATGGTTGGCCATTTTATTTTCTCAGTTTCATCAAGAATTTTTAGCTTTTTGCTAATACGCTCTTGGAATGACTTGGTAATTGGTTATTAGTCAGAGTGCTTATTTAGATGTGGTTTGTATCTGAGGGTGAGGGAATGTGTAAGGTTTATAAGCAGTTAAAAGTTGGAATGTTTTGATTTTAGGAGAATAGGGATATGAAGTTCTTTTTGAAGGAGTGATAGGGCTCTTTCTTGCCCAGTATGTATGGAGTCTTAGCTCATTCTCTAGTATCCACTATCCCACCCCACCCCACCTCACCCCACTCACTGCTCCCCCAAAAGAAAAAAACCAGTTTGTAGGACACTTACTTTATTTACTTAATTATTTAGAGACAGTGTGTTAATATATATAGTCCTGGCTGGTCTAGAGCTTGGTACGTAGACTGTGCTGACATGGAGCTCAGATCTATCTACTTCGGCCTCTAGAGTGCTGGGATTAAAGATGTGCACCACTCTGCCCTGCTGTAGAACATCTTCTAAATATACTGGTACAGCAAAATTACAATTTCAGACTGAATTTTTCTTTAGACAGTAAACACATTTTCAAAATCACAGTTGATAGTAAGATATTTCTAAGTTTTCAAAACTCTTACTGGAATTTGTTGACACAGACATTAAACTATTCCATTTGTAAACAAGTCTTGATAAAGCATAAGCTCAATTCTGCACATAGTTACTGAGACTACTTTGTACTGTGCTGTCTGTATCAGAAGTGCTGTGAGGCCCAGGCGCTCTGAAAAATCTTTGAAGACACGTGAGGATATTGTAGCCCTTTTTCCTGTTCCTGAAGGAGCTCCCTCAGTACACCACCCCCTCCTGACCTCTAGGTAAATGCATGTTTTAAAGTTTTCTTTAGGAAATCATGTTGAGGAATGTTTTTAATTTATTAATTTTCTTTTTTGGCTATACTCTATAAGAGGTCAGAGGTGAGAAATCATAAGTAAAAGATTGCCTCAAGAATACACCTAATTGTGTCACTAATGGAGCTCCATCAGCAGGATAAAAGACTAATTTTATTGAAAAGTTAGTTCACTTAAGAAGTTCAACATTCCACAAGAAAGATTTTTTTTTTGTTTTGTTTTTTATTTATTTTCCCATACACATCAGCGAAAAGCTTGTTTTGTGAGAAGCCAGATACCTGAGTTTTTAGAAAGCCTCTAATCACCCCTGGAAATTGGAGTGCTTACTTTGAGTAGATGAAAATAGTGGCTTATCTGAAAACAAACAAAACATTGTAAGTCTTTAATGTACAAACTTTAGTCATCTAGGTGGTATTTTAGACTGTTGTGTCCCTGATGCACCTTTAGCATATGTGAACTGTGTAATTTAAGATAGTGCTGTACTCTGAAAAACTAATGGCTTAGAGACTTAATGACTTATTAGATCCTTTCAAATGATTTGAATAATCTACACACATAGCTTGTATTTGAAATGCTGCTTACTAGAACACACTTTCCTTAGATTTTTCTTTTAGTTGAGAATGGATTTGCATTGCCAGATTATCAGATTATTTCAGCAAAAGCTGGGCATGGTTTATGCATGCCTGTAATTATAGAGTTTGGTGTACTGAGGTAAGAAGATTACCATGAATTCAAGGCCAACTTGGAATTCATTGAAAAATGTCTCAAAAATATTAGGTTGACAACATGGTTCAGTGGGTAAAAGTACTTGCTTCCCAAGGTGAAGAACCAAGTTGGATTTCTAGGACCTATACAGGGAAAGAATTCACTCCCAAATGTTTTTCTGACCTCCATACACATTTTATAACATGCACTTGTATACATTCAAGTAAAACACATTTTTAAGGAAATTCCAACATTTTGCAGTTTAGATCTTTAAAAGTTAACAGGAAGAGAGCCTAATCTATGTTAAAAATGTATTTCAGTGCTGTTTTAACTTGTCTTTTTCAGTTGGGATGAATGGGTTCCAGAAAGCAGAGTACTCAAATATGTGGACACCAATTTGCAGAAACAGCGAGAGCTGCAAAAGGCTAATCAGTAAGTTTGTTGTGAGAAATGAATTTTGAGATTTTTTTTGGACGTGGAATGAAGAAAATGGAACCATTTTGGTAAAATGATTCTTGATACTTGATAGTTCTGTGATAAAGCTTTATTTCAAGTAACTATATTTGGGTCAAAGAAATATTCTTCATTTTTGGGGGCTGGAGAGATGGCTCAGCGGTTAAGAGCACCATCTGCTCTTCCAGAGGACCGGGGTTCGATTCCCAGCACCCACATGGCAGCTAACAACTGTCTGTAGTTCCAGTTCCAGGCAAATACCAAGGCAAATAAATAAAGTTTTAAAAAAGAAATATTCTTCATTTTTGATATTTAGAACTTAGTAAAACAGTGTTGAAAATTGTAGGTGCAAACATCTTGTTTAACCTCTTGGGTGCTGTGGAAACAAAGGAAGAGATAGTAATACTCATCTGAAAAAAATACCTATAGCATAGTTATTAAATTCAAATTCTATAGCTAAAGTATTTTAAAAATTAAGTTATAACATGGAGTCAAAAAAAAAAAAAAAAATACTGGAGCTGTTAGTGAATTCCCAACCAGGCATAGCACTAGGATTTTCAGTTTACTGAGAAGGGTATGTTAGTCAGTTTGTGCTACATTGGCTTTAATTTTAATAATAGAAAATTTTTTAGTTTTGTATTCATTTATTTTGTATGTAGGCATGGGCATGCCATGATGAGATTATGGAGGTTCTTTCCTCTATCAGGGTTAGGGTTAGGTCAGGGTCCAGACGTTGAACTTGGGTCAGTGGGCTTGGTGTAATACTTTTTTTTTTCTTTTTAAACTGTTGGACCAGCCTTCTGGGTCCATGATTAGCTTCTTGAATCTTTTGATTTCTCTAGACCTTTATATTTTAGTTTTGGTTTTATTTTTTTCATCCACCCACCCCCTTTTTAAGTTTCTGGCATTCATTTGTGGATCAGGAGGCCTCAAACGCATGGAGATCTGCCTGTGCTTTGCGAGAGCTGAGTTTATAGGTGTGCGCCACTACATACGTGCCTGATGCATGAGGAAGCCAGAGGAGGGAATTAGATCCCCTGGAGTTATGGATGGTTGTGGCTAACATGTGGGTACTGAGAGTCAAACCCAGGTCTCTGCAAGAGCAAGAAATACTCTCAACCCCGGAGCCATATTTTCAGGCCCAATTTCTGTAAATCTTCTGTCTCTCAGTGCTTATATGTATGTGGGCTTGGAGACCTCAATATTTTTATTGTTTTTGTAGGCAGGGTTTCTCTTTGTAGCTTTTGCTGTTCTGGAACTAGCTCTGTAGACACAGGCTGGTCTTCAGTCATAGAGACCTGCCTGGTTCTACCTCCCAAGTAAAGGTGCACACCACCATCACACAGCTAGGGACCTCAATTTTTAAAATTAAAAGAAAAATTTTCTTAGATGAAAACAGAACTTTAATTCTTTTTCCTGATTCTAGGGAGAAAAACTTCAGGTCTCTTATATGTGTTTTGGCTGCATGTATGCACACAAGAAAGCATCAGATCCCATGGGACTGCAGTTGTATATGGTTGTGAGCAGCCATGTCGGTCCTGGGAATTTAAGAGGAGCCAGGTTTTTTTGTGTGTGTGTGTGTGCATTGCCTCTCAATCCCTGGAACGGGGTGCTAAGAATTGAACCCAGGTCCTCTGGAAGAACAGTCAGCGCTCTTTAATCTCTGTCATCTCTCCAGCCCCAATTTCAAACTTTTGTGTGTGTGACTCATTTTAAGCTCTTGGTTTTTTAATAGAATGACTCTGTGCAGTGTGGTTATATTGGAACATTCCACTAATACTAACAGAGAAGCTTTGTAAGTTTTTCTAAATCAGGGTTTCACTACAAGCTCTTGTTAGCCTTGACCTCACAGAAATCCACCTGCTTCTTTCTGCCTCCAAAGTACTGAGATTAAAGGTGTGTGCCATTATTATGTCTGGCTAGAACTTCAGTTTAAATACAAATTCTTGGAGTCAAGTGGGCACAATTTGCTGTTTCTCATGACTTTCTGATACTCTTTTGAAGGGAACAGTATGCAGAGGGCAAGATGAGAGGAGCTGCGCCAGGAAAGAAGACATCTGGACTGCAACAGAAAAATGTTGAAGTGTAAGATGTTCTTTGTTTAAATACTGCATATTGCTTTATAAGTGTAATTCAGATTTACTATTAATCATGATACATACTTTGTTTCTAATGGGAGCTTTTAAAAGTGTCAATGAAATTTTCATTTTTTCAGATAACCAGATTAAAGTATAACTTGTAAACTCTGGGTTGTAAGGGCTTCTTGACAACCAGCCCATAGTATGAAGTCATGTGTTCATGTTATAGCTCTAAAAGATTATGTAACTGAAAGTGACTGTAGAAATGATGACCAAATATGTGATCTTCAAGACAAGTAATGCAGAAACAAACATAAGTTACAACTATTATTTGAAGAGTGAGTAAATAAGGCATATTAAGACGTAGAAAAACCTCAGGGAGGAGACTTTCAAAAGGAGTTGTTATAATAGTGCTCTGGATTAGAGGCTCTTTAAAAAAAAAAAAAAACACACACTTTTTGGGAAATTTCTTATAGGTGTACAATGTATTTTGATTGTACTCATGGCACCACTTTCCATTTAAAACCCAGATTCTTGTGTCCTTTTTAAAAAAATTGAATGAGTGCAGTAGTTACTGCTAGCTTTATGTTTATGGGCATGCATGGCTTTACAATAATCATACATGGAGTCCTTCCTGTTGAGCAGAAAATAGTTTTTTCTCTTAACAGTCATCACTGTTGTATTCCTGGTACATTTCTGGAAACTTGTTCATTCATGCAGGGTAGAACACTGGCTTTCAAATACTCCTGGTCTTGATTTTTTTGAGGCAGGCTCTCACTGTTTAGCTCTGGCTGTTCTGGAACTCATTATATAGATCAGGCTGGCCTCTAATTCACTGAGATCTGTCTGCCTCTGACTCTTGAGTGCTGGAATTGAAGGTATGCACCACCATGCAAGTCAAGCCTTTTATTTTTTATTTATTTATTTTTTTTAACCATCTTAAAGTAGTAGGTTTTCATGCATTTTTAATTGGGGTTGTTTATTCTACATCCTTCCCTCCTGGGTTTTCTCTCTTTTTTTTCTTTCTGTTTTTAAAGGTTCATTGTTTTGTGTTTGAGGTTTTGTTGCCTGCATGTAAAGCCTGTGCATCATTTTGGGTGCCTGGTACCCATAAAGGCCAAAAGGGATTCTCTGGAATTGGAGTCAACAATGTGGGAGCTGGGTATAGAACCTAGGTCCTCTGGAAAAGTAGCCAGTGTTCTCAATGACTGAGTTCTCTCTCCAGTCCCCCTAAAATAGAATTTTTAACAGTTTATATGACTATATGTAGTCATTGGTTTCAGAATTAGAATACAGGAAGAACACCAGCAATTTATTGTATAAATTTTACTGTACACTCTGAGTAACTAACTTGCATGTTCAATGGAATGAGAAGACCAGGAATCCTTAGTAGTAAAAGGAGTTAGATGAATGGTTTTAGTTTGGATCAGTTGTGGCATAGAAGTAAACTTAACATCTTAATGGGACTTGGAAATGTTATCTCTAAATTTTTGCTATTATGAACTTCAACCTTTAGGTTGGCCAGAATTTTTCTTTCTTTCTTTCTTTTTTTTTTTTTTTTTTTTAAGACAAGCTTAACTTTTTTATTGTTAAATTATTTTTTTTAATTAGTTTAAAACATAATTTTTAAACTGTGGATGTGTGTCTTAAAGTTCAGGTTCCCACGGAAGCTAGCCTGATCTACATAGTAAATTTCAAAACAGCCAGAGCTATATAGTGAGATCTTGTCTTAATAATTTTTTTGAAAATTTAAATAAGTATTTTGGGAAACAAATTTAAAATATAGTTATTGAAACTTTTGGTGTGAACCATTTTCTCTGAACTTTCTCATAAGAGTTGGAACAGTTTTTCTAGGAGTAATTTTTGCTTTTTTTCCTCTTTACAGGAAAACAAAAAAGAACAAGCAGAAAAGTAAGTATAAACTAAATTGATCTATTCTTACAACATTTAGATTGTGAGCTCACTACTTTAAACTGACATTTAATAAGTATGTGGTTTATTGACCTCAGAGGTCTCACAGTAGTGTCATATAGATAAGAACAGAGTGATTTTGATCTTTTGATCTGTTAGATGTAGTTTTTTTTTTCACCTACCTGCTTTAATTTACTTTTAATGATTCTCCTAGTAAATAGCATTTTAAATAAATGTTATTAAATATTTCCTAAATGAAATGCTGTAATGAGGAAAATGGGAATTTGAAATCAAGACAATCTTTACCATGAAGAATTTTAGCTAACTTATACCACTCCCACCTCCCATACACACGTTGTAGCACCTGGAAATGGAGATGGTGGCAGTACCAGTGAGACACCTCAGCCTCCTAGGAAGAAAAGAGCTCGGGTAGATCCTACTGTTGAAAATGTGAGTCTCCCTTCCCCCACCACCCACCCAGCAGGCTGTTCTGAAAACCCTGATGATCCTTCTTTACTTTCCCACTCCCTTCCTTCCTTCCTTTCCACTGGTTTGTGTTTGAGATAGGATCTTGTTGTGTGGTTTAGAGCCTCATGCCTCAGATTTGAAATGCTGTGATTACTGATATATGCTACCAAAGTGGGTAGGCAGGTTCTGGTCTAATAATAACTCAAGAAAAAAGGGGTCTTAAAAATAGCCATGTTAGCTGTGCGTTGTGGTGTATATCTTTAATCCCAGCCCTCAGGAGGCAGAAACAGGCAGATCTTTGAGTGCAAAGCCAGCCTGGTCCACATAGTGATTTCCAGGACAGCCACAGCTGCATAGTTAGAGGGAAGGGGGAAGAGGAAGGAAAGAGGGCCATGTTTGGGATATCATTTGGCTGTCAAGAGTAAATGTGAGGATGCTGTTAAGTTATATTAATTCAAGATATTCCATTTTTCAGAAGAGAAGATGCAGGAAGGGCTACTATGATTTAAGACTTGTTCCTTTCTACTGGCTGTATGATTTCAAGGATTGGGTTTTTTTTTGTTTTTTTTTTCAATGATAATTCCTTCTTTATGAGTGACTACAAGGAATTAGTGTATACCTGGTGTCTAAAGGTCAGAAGAAAAGTTACTAATAAACAAGAAAATACTTCCCTTTTTTCTATGTAGGAAGAAACATTCATGAACAGAGTTGAAGTTAAGGTAAAGATTCCTGAAGAGCTGAAACCATGGCTTGTAGATGACTGGGACTTGATCACCAGACAAAAGCAGGTAACTTGAAAGCAACATATGTTATAGTTATGTGATATTTGACAAAAAGAAAAAAGACTTGAAGTTTTAGGAATGAAATAAATTTTATGGATCCCCCCACCCATATATGTCTACATGGCCTGACCTGTGTGTAGTGTCTGTGGAGGCCAGAAGAAGACATTGGATCTCCTGAAATTGGAGTTGCAGATGGTTAGCCACCGTGTGGGGTGCTGGGAACTGAACCTAGGTCTTCTAAATCTTTTAATTGATAAGCCATCCAGTTTCTTAAAATTTTATTAATTTATGATCATTAAGAAAATCAGGTAGCAGGAGCATTTTCCTTTTAATGTTGCTGAGACAATAGAGCATTTGTATATGTTCTGATAATGGAATGTAGTAGAAACCATATGAGATTACCTGCAATTGGTTCTGAGTGTAAATAAATAAGGTCTTTGGTTTAGTTACTCATTTGCAGGATGTTGTAGTAATATCCCACCCCCAATACTTACATTGTTAACATAGAATGGATGCCAACAACACACCAGCTTGGCAAACCAGTGAGGTTTTAGGGTTCACAGCACATGAATGATGAATTGCTTACAGAAATGTGAGCAATTAAAAAGTAGGCATACCACTGAAAAGCCCACCCTAAATAACTGAGAAAGCTCCCTGGAGCTCCATCTTAGCTGCTAGGAAGGACCTTGTAAATCTTTTAAATGTCAGCTTTCTAAGTCTTGGTTACTTGCTTAGTCTTAAGGAACCTTTCTTTTCCCTGATGAAAGTTCAAAATCTTAAATTGATTTTATGACTTTAAGGATATAGGAACTCCAGACTCTTTGAATTGACAAATGGCAGGAGTAGTGGGAGTGATGGGGATGACAATAATAATGGTTCGTAAAGGTTCATGAGATTTGGAATTCATAGAGAGTTGGAATTGGTTTGGATTATGCAGGTTCATCTCCCTGCACAGTATTTATGATCTTGAGAACCTTTCCCACTCTTTCTGTGCTTTACCTACTTTTGTGCTCCTACTTGTGGGGAAGGAATGTAATTTTTTTATACATATATATAAACATGTTTATATTTTTTCCCCTAGCTTTTTTACCTTCCTGCCAAGAAGAATGTGGATTCGATTTTGGAGGATTATGCAAATTATAAGAAATCTCGAGGAAATACAGATAATAAGTAAGAATATGTCCTTTTGAGTATACCAAAATGCTGTGCTGTTTAGGTACTTACACAGTCATTAAAGGTTTTGCTGTTTTGAAAGCATCAAGTACCTTCTTGTTTTGACAGGGCTGTAGTTTTCCAAACCCTTTATTACATAAATTTGAAATTGGTTTTATTTGTTAAAAATGTCTTGTCATAGTACCTTAACCTTTACATCCTCTCCAGAAAGAACTATTTTGAAAGTAATGTTTTTCTTTTATCAGGGAGTATGCTGTTAATGAGGTTGTAGCAGGGATAAAGGAGTACTTCAATGTAATGCTGGGCACTCAGCTACTCTACAAATTTGAGAGACCACAGTATGCTGAAATTCTTGCTGATCACCCTGATGCACCCATGTCCCAGGTGTATGGAGCGCCACATTTACTGAGATTATTTGGTAATAAGATTTAAGAAACATGATTTTTTTTCTTCCCCCCTCTTTTTGAGCCTTTAATAATTTTATTTTTTTGGTCTTTACTAAATACTAAGTGACTGAGATGTAAAATAACTTTCCAAAACTTGACTGTTTCAGTTTTAAATTATCTTTAAAAGATTTAAATAGAAAAATATTTTTGAACAATAATTTTGAAAAATCATTAATAAGACTGGGGCTCAATCCATAAAATCCCAAGTGTGAGGGGACCCCTTCCAAACACGTCAAAAAAAAAAAAAAAGCTGGGTATAGTGGTGGACACTTTGATCTAGTGTTGAGGAGGTAGATGTGGGCATCTTGGGTTCTCACTGGCTCCCCTGACTTAATTTGGTGAACCCCAGTCCAGTGGATGACACTTAAGGAAAGACATTCAGATTTGTCTTTAGATTACAACACATACACAGTCATGCACATTATTCATACACATAAAATTATTTAGTTTTATGGTATCTGACAGCTTATTTACTTTCATAGTTTAACATGTATGGTTACAGTGCTGTTTTTGATACAACTTTAACTGAATTCTTTTGTTAAATAGTGCGAATTGGAGCAATGTTGGCCTATACACCTCTAGATGAGAAGAGCCTTGCTTTATTACTGAACTATCTACATGATTTTCTCAAGTAAGTTTAATTGAAATCACAAACATTTGGGATAATTACTGTATTAAAAGGAGAGGTTGATAATTAACTAAAATAAGTATTTGTTTAGATGCCAATAAGGTACTAAAACAATATAAATAGCTTCTATGGGAATCTCACAGATGATGGGAAGTAACCATGTAGGTGATGTATAGGAAATGACGGAGTGATTAAATCTCCAAGCTTCTAAGACAGTGAAAGCACTGTAGGTCTGTTTTGTAGGTTTACAGTCACTATATTAGAGAGTAGAAAGATAAAGAGATAAGGATAAATTTAAAAAGGACTTAGAGGAATAACAATAATGTCTTAAGTTGGGCTGATGTCTCACACCTGTTAAAATTGAGGTAGAAGGACTTTTTGAGCCTGACCCATATGCTAAGACCTATCTCAAATAATGCCCAATATTCATAATACAAATAGAAGTTAACAGTAAACTTTTTGTCACATTAGTTGAGTTTAAAAGATTGAAAAAAATGGGAAGAGTCAGTTTTAGCCTATAATGTTAGATGCCATTTTTATAATAGGAAGAACTTAAAACCAAGCAGCTTTTGAAAATGATAGATTGCTCTAAATATACTAAGAGGGATAGTGAATTGAAAAAAACAGCTGTAGTGGGAGGTGATGTTCTGATCCTTGTTTGGAGAGAAACATTTCAATATGAAAAAGACGGGAATTCTCAGACTATGAGGATTACTTTTTGGAGTTGAGAGGCTTCTTTTTTTTTTTTTTTTTTTTTTTTTTTTTTTTTTTTTTTTTTTTTTTTTTTTTTTTTTTTTTTTTTTTTTTTTAATAAATACTATTTATAGCCCTTCTGGTAACAGTGATAAATATTTATTTTGTCTAGATTCCAGTTTCTTATATAGTATAGAAATGGACTATCCATATTTCATACCCTCTTATTTCAGGTTTGAACTTGAAATGTGTTTGTAGACTTCCATGTACGGAATCTTGAAAAACAGTCTTGAAAAAGCTAAAGAAAACCAGTATTATTTTAGGGTAGTGCTGCTGTATAATAGAATAGAATAACTGTTTGCAAATCCCCTCAGGTTGTTCCTTGTTTATTAAAGAGTCATCTGGCACTAATGCATATTTGTCTGTTATCTTACTGGTTTGGATGGTAATGATGTGGTTTTTCAAGGAGGTCATGATGTATGTATCACAAAATAGTTAGGATCAATATTAACTTTTTACATTTTCACAATGACTTAACATTTTTCTTTCTAGGTACCTGGCAAAGAATTCTGCAACTTTGTTCAGTGCCAGTGATTATGAAGTGGCTCCTCCTGAGTACCACCGGAAAGCGGTGTGAGGGGCTTGCTCTCTCTCACTCGTGCTGGATCTCTGTAAACAGTTTGGTTCTTAGTCCTTCTCTTGTACAAATGATGTACTTTGAAGACCGTTAGTGTATAACAGAATTGATGTT
>PVIH01023545.1:0-24628 GCA_004025045.1 Sigmodon hispidus | reverse complement strand
CAGTTATGTGGTGATATACTGTTTAGGCTCTAAATAAATAAAGTTTGCCTGAAGATCAGAGGACAGAGTTAGCCAGAGAGGTCAGGGAGTGGGGCACATGCCTTTAATCCGAGCACTTGAGAGGCAGAAGCAGAGGCAGAGGCAGAGGCAGAGGCAGAGGCAGAGGCAGAGGCAGAGGCAGAGGCAGAGGCAGAGGCAGGCAGATCTTTTGCATTTGAGGCTAGCCTGGCTCTTCTGAGGCTAACTTCTCTTCACCTTTGTTGTCTCTCTGTGTGTATTTGCATATGTTATAAAGAGTATTTGTATTTTTGTCTTTGGTTAGACTAAGGACTGCCCTTAAAGCATTGTGCATGTGAAGTAAGGGCTCACTGACCTCCAACTCCAGCCAAGAATAGCTATTAATTTTATCATTATAAAATATAATTTATGTGTTTAGAGGTTAAAATAGTTAATAATCTCCCTCAAAAATGTTTGCAACAGGAGAGCCCATTCAAATCTATGCATGCTCTCCAAAAAAAATCTGTGTCTGGAGGACTCGACAGTTGCCTTTTGGTGGGAGAGGTAGGAGCCTGCAAGGAAAGGGGGGTGGGGTGCAGAGAGGCTCCATGGTTTAGGCATGCAATAATCTTTTAGAGGACCTGAGTTCAGTTCTTAGCACCTATGCTAAATGGCTCATAACCTGTAATTGCAGTTCCAGGGAATCTAATGCTTCTGGCTTCCATGGGTACCTGCACAGTGTAAGCATTCCCAACACACCACATGGTGGACCCAGTATGACGCCAAGTAGGATGCTGGCATTCACCTATGGTCAGCAGCAGAATGGCGCGGGTAGAATGTGCCTCCAGGCATGGCTATCTCCTGGCATGCCCCCAGGCGTGGCTGTGTGGATCTATGCCCACCTGCTTTCTTAAAAAGAAATAACATGTGGCAGTGGATCCTTTTGCTTCCTCTTTTCCCTTTCTTTCTTTCTTTCTTTCTTTCTTTCTTTCTTTCTTTCTTTCTGTCTTTTTCTCTCTTTTTCTCTCTTTCTCTCTCTCTCCCCTCCCCTTCTCTGGATATCTAAACTTCCTACATAAACTCTCTGTGTGGCACCTGGCAGTGAGTGTGTGAGTATGTCTCTCCCACACTCAAAAAACAAACACACAGGAGTGCACATACCTGTTCTCAGAGACAAACATATTCACAATTAACTGAAAAATAAATTCTAAGATAAAAGAACTGCAAGCTGTTTTCAAATTGTTTTCAAATAACAGGTAACTCTATATAGCTGGGTATCCTTCCCTCGGACTTGCTTCAGCCAGTCTCCAGTGGCTGTGGCCACAGGGAAAGGATGTGAACTGAAATGGAAAGGGCTTCACGGGAAGGCAGGCAGACAAAGGCAGTCCTGCTTTCCTTCCAGACCCTTTTATATCTGGGTCACTACTAAAAGGTGCTGCCCATTCTGGGGGACGATGTTTTCTCCTAGTCAACCCTTTTAGAAAACACTTCCATAGACCTCACAGGAAACTCAGGCAGCCTGAGAGGGATGAGCAGCCCTTACTTGGTGACTGGATTAGTGACTCTTCTTATTGCTATGCCCAAATGTCTACCAAAAGCAACTTAAGAGGAAAAGGGTTTATTCTGTCTTCAGTTCAAGGGGCTGTAGGCCATCATGGCAGAGAAGGCGGGCCACCAGGAAGATGAGGCAGCCTGCTCCATTGTGTCTGCACTCTGAAAGAGAGAGTGATGGATGCTTGCCTTTTCCTTTTTATTCAGTCTGAGTCTTCAGCCATGGAATTGGGCCTCTCACCTTTAGGGTCTTCCCACCTCAATCCAACCTAGAAAATTCCTCACAGACTTGTCTAGATCCTGTCAAGTTGACAATCAATTAATCATCATATGGATCCTCTAGATGAGTGGAACAAGTTAAGGGGTAGAAGTGCAAGCCTTTATCTTGTTACTGACCATCATACAGCTTTGACATCACAGAACCCAGGGGTGTGGGGGGAGCAGGAGTGTGATAGCACCAATGCTTGACAGAGGCTGTATCCAGGGGCAGTAGCAATCATATAATCAGACTAGAATGCCCAACAGGTACAATGTTAGCTTCTAATTAATGCAGTGGATTCCATGGATCCACATAAAAGACAGCCATGCCTAGAGGGTGTGACTGGTCTAGTATTGTCAGAAATAAAGTACAGAAAGTGGGATAAAAGTCGATGGATAGCATATTGCTAATCAGACAGGTACACAGAAAGCTGAAAGCTCACACTGTGCCAGAAACAATCGACAATGACCCCTCACTGGCTGGAATATTGCTACATGGCTACCACCTCTAACAAAAAAAAAGCTGGAAAAGCAAATGTTCGACTGTTCCATTTTTTAAGGGTTATTTTTATTAATGTGTATGTCCTTTTGTGTATGTGCATATGTGTGCAAGTGTCTGAGGAAGCCGGAAGGGGGCATTGGATCCCCTAAAGTGGAGTTAAAGGTGGTTGTGAGTTGCCCAGAGTGGGTTCTGGGCACCAAACCCCAGGCTTCTATAAGACAGCAAGCACCCATAATCACTGAGCCATCTCTGTAGCCCCTGAGAAAGGAAGAAAGAATACTAGAAGTGATTACTGGGAGGATTTCCCTTGGTTTGCCAACTTGATTGAATCTGGGGTCAGTTAAGAGACATGATTCTGTGAAGGTGTTTTCTGGAAGAATTGACTGAGGGAAACAGCCTTCCCCAGTATGGGCATCACCTTCTAGATATAACGAGGTCTGAGGGGGAAAGCAGGGCTGCTTTTACATGCCTGCATCACACCCTGCTGCTGAGTGCAAATGTTCTGTTGCTGTTTCTGTTGCATCTGCCCCTTGCTGACACTGAAGCCTTTCTAGCTCATAGCTGTGACTCTCCAGGGAGCAGTGTCAAAGCATCCAGCCTTATGGGCTAAGAAGCTATTTGGCTCAGTTTCTCCAGGGTTTAGATTGGCCATTGTTGGTCTACACAGCTCATCAACAAATAAGTAAATACCTTATTTGTTTCTCTGTCTGTTCATCATCAATCCATCCATCTATCCATCCATCTATGTATCTATCTTTCTACTACCTACCTGTAATATAAATATATTCCTTCTGTTGGTTTGGTTCGCCCTAGAGAACCCTGATTAATACAATTGCATATTTGATAAAGATGAATTCTTAAAAATCAGTATAAAATATTCCAGAGAAAGATTTAGAAGGATTCCATACTCAGATTAGTTTCGTGAAACATAAAGAGAAAATATCATATATATCTCAATACCAAAATCAGCAAGCAAGCGTTCATTTATATGTTTTCAATGAAAATGTTGAACAGATACTGATATCATTCTTATCAGTCCCAGCAACAACAGACACACTCCAACTTGTCAAGATCCATAAAACCTCATAGATAAAGTAGTCTTCTATCACATTCTTCTTTCTGTAGTTTGAAAACAGTTTTGTTCTTTTTTAAAGATTCGTATTCATTATAAATATTGAGATCATACATGAAAGTACAAAGAATGAAGCCAGTTGACTAGTTAGGGTGAGCATGAGTCCAGATGTCCTTGGATGTGAACCTATTAACACAGCACACAAAGGGATCCTGCTGCTCTGTTATCTCCTTTATGTGCTTAATCCCAAGTGTCATCAGTGAATTCCCTTGTCATCAGATCTAGATCAACACTTTCATTTTGTGTATTCCTGTACCATCATTTCTTTCACTGATAATGCTACTGATGAACCAACTATTTTTCACTATTATACAAAAAATGGAAAGGAAAATCTTTGTCTTTTATTTTTTTAATGCTTTGGCAATCATTGCCTTGGGGAAATGATAAGAGATGAGGTTGCTGGGTCAAAGGTCTATTCATTTAACATGATCATTTCTACCACCCCTAGTCACTTGAGAGAGGGACTAGATCAATTTATTCACTCCAATAGAGCATGAAAGGGTGAGCCCCAGCCCCTTACTAGTCTGAAGCTTTGCCATTCTTGTGAAGAACTCTTCATCCATCCTCTTCCCACAGTGCCCTTCTTTATAGAGACTTTTTTTGCATAGATTCCATGCTGAGTCTTTATCTCCTTGTCTGCAATTGGTACTAGTTCCGTCTGGGTCTGCCATTTGCTTAAATGCCTATGAGGGAGGGAGACTTCCTTTCGTCATTTTGGTCACCCTCTGAGCCTTCTTTTAAAAACTTAAATTGGATGGCTAGAGTCTAACCACGATTGTTCTCTGCTAATTTGTTTGCCAAAGAGATTTGGTGAAAGGAAGTATGGACATTCGTTTCCCTCCAGAGCTGTCCTCACTGCTATTGTTTGTTCTACTACCAGGACAGCCTAGTAGAGTGAGGGAGCATAGGTTTCACACTTCCTGAGTAGGCTGACCACCACAGGGGCAAGCAGCAGAAGTGACATTCCCAAGTTCATCCAATGAACGTGGTCCTCTTTTTAAAAAGAATATGCCAACTGAAACCGAAAAAAAAATTCACATCCTCTGGCTACCTAGATGGCTGGTACCCAAGGTGGCCCCTCAGGAAGGACCAGGCTTTTCACTGGCCTTGTCTCAGAGTTAATGTAATCTTAACTTAAACCCATGACTATTTTTAAAAATATATTTTGGATCTTAATTGACACATATCAAAGGTACATATTTATGGGTCCAGTGTGACATTTTAATACTTTGTGTAAGCATCAGATCAGGGCCATTGGCATACCCTTCTCTTTGGAAACACATCACCTCTGTGTTTGGGAGCATTCAGAATCCTAGTAACCATCCTGAAATGTTCATCTCACTGTTGTCAGCCATAGTCACCCCACTTAGTGGCAAAACATTAGAAATTACTCTTCTTATTCAGCTATGCCCTCTACCTACTTATCAGTCAGGCTCTGATATATTCTTCACATCTCTGCACATAATCCACATATAAGCAGATAACCCAATCTGTAACAGAACTCAGAGACTTGTTAGCTAACATCTCAATCCATAGACTCTAGGGGTGCAGCTATACTTGATTGACACAATCGTACTTTGAGGCCTGGTCTTTGGACTACTCTTTCTACTCAGGAGGCTTCAGGGCAGCTGAGGGGTCACCTCACTCAGCCATCTATCTACAGGTGAAGGCCAGGGTTGTCACAAATGTCTCCTATGAAAATGATGGGTAAACAAGAGGCAATCCCTTGCTCACAGAGCATACAAGGCTACGGGGGATCCCTATGATTATCCCAGTTTTGGGAGAAGGAGAATTGGGGATTGTTTTCTCAACACTGGGCATTAAAACCGTAACCTTGCACATGCTAGACTGATGCTTTCTTTACCACTGGACTGTGTCCCTGGCTCCACAGTTTGTCTTTTAGGAATCCCACTTAACAGATAGCTACTGGGTGTAGTGACCCATGCCTGTAATCCTAGTACTTGGAAGGCTGATTGGTGGTGGTGGGGTAAGTTTGAGATCAGTTTGGGCTATGTGGCAAGACTCTGTCATAAAAGAAGGAGGAACAGGAGGAAGGAAGGAGGAGGAGGAAGGAGGGAAAAGAAAAGGAGGAGGAAGAGGAGGAGAGAGAGGGAGCACAGGTACATGAACACCAAGGAACATCCCAGATTCCAGACACCATCTGATTACACTGAATTCATCTGAATAATCCAGGATATTCAGGAGCATTTTGTAGAAGTAGAAAGCATTTTAATACATGAAACCTTACTTCTACAAACTTCCTTTTTAGTGTAACAGCACATGCACAAGTCTCAGGTTTGAGACATGAGACATGGATATTTTTGGAGACTGTTATTCAGTTCACCGTGACTTTCTTTTTGGGGGGGGAAGTGGTGTCAGGATTTATGTAAAATAAAAGTCCCTTCAAGATCTTTCCAAAGGAGAGTTGCACAATTGTCTCTCCTCCACAGACATCTTTTTACCAGGGGCAAGCTGGCTCAGCCTCCCTGATGCAAAACTTGCCAGACTTCTGACATGATGTAACACTGCTCAGGTAAGGCTGAGTACCTGGCATGGCCTTCTCCCCCAGGAAGGCTGGAGACATGGCTGGTACTTTCACCCAGAGCCATGAATTGCTCAGTCTGTCTGTTCATTGCTGTTTCCTGAATCTGGGCCAATACATCTAGGAAGAGCCTAAGGACTTTGGGCTTGGTCCAACAAGCCCATAAGCACAAAGCTTGGCTTTCCCTCTACAGGGGGCCATTAGAGGCTGGAGCTAATGTTCCAGAAGAATTACCAATATTATAATGGTATTATAGCCAAGGCCCCAGGAAGGCTAAAATGCCACCCTGCCAATCATCCCTTACCCCTTGAGATCCCATACAAGGAGGAGCAAAAGGATACAGATTTTTAAATGCCATTTGTTATTAGCTTGTTGGTAGGAGACATTCATATGCAGAAGCTGGTGAAAGGGTGGATTAGACAGCTATATTAGACAGCTGGAGCCCAAATAAGGTCCTTCATTCCCCCTCCTTCCAAATCTACATCTGGGGTTAGCAATACAGGGACTTATTCCAAAAGGGTCTTAATGCAACTCGATTTCTAAGGCCTTTGTTCAGGGGGATGGAGACATGACCAGTCCCGTGCTGAGGTGGAAGCCTGGCCTGGATCTGACCACTATATCCAGGCAGGAAACAAAAGCACTGCAAGCAGAAACTTAGACCTTCCTAGAATCAAAGCAGGAAGAAGGAAAGAGAAAGTGCAATGGGTGGATGCCCATGAAGTGCAGTAACTTCACAGTTTATCAGCAAGTGTAGTCAAATGGGCCTCAGTGTTCTGGACTTTGGCCTGTCAGATTAGTAACCATGCAATCCTTTAAACACAACAGGGAGAGAAGAAGGAGCTGGAAAGAAGCCGTGCTGGCACGTAAGTGTGGACAGTAGTATGCCTTCATCTACTTCTAAACTCACCTAGTGGATGCCCCTTACCTCCTGGGGACTGAGGGTGACAGTGTTCCATGTCTCCTATGAATGTCATTCTAGACACCTAGGCAGCTAGATGCCAGATCTAGCCTCTACTCCTGCCAGTGAACTGACATGACACCAGAGAGAGTCACTAAGCCAGAGGCTTCAATAGCACAGTCACTTTGAGACATGCAGATGCCTGACCTAGTCTGAGATACTGGGGTGAGCTGTTCCAAGGGCATAACTAATGCCGGAGATTCAAAGGACCATCCGGGCTTTTTGTATCAAGTTTCTCCTCAGAGAGTTTTCTGACTTAGCTTTGAGGACCACAAATGGTTTTTCTGTGTTGAGCAAATTATCAAGAGTCTTACCAGAAAGTTGGCATGAATTCCCAGGTCAGAGTTAGATCTGGTGCCTCCCTGCATGCCCCACACTGTTCTGAAATCAGTTTGCTAGTCTGTCTCTTCTTTGAAGTCGAGAACTATCATCTCCCCTCCCCCATCATATTCCTAGCCTCTCAGGCTGTCACACAGAAAGAAGTAGCTTAGCTAGTAGCTGTTGGTGAATACCAGGTCTCTCAAATGGCTGCCCTACTGCACTGGCCCCAGTGTGTTTTGGAACAGACTGGCATTTCTATATAAACACTATAGCCATTTGTTTCAAAGTGACTTCAGCCTTCAGAGCACGTTTCTCCTGCAGCTGGACCTACCTGCCAACATGGACACAAGAGGTCCCCAGTGACAAGTTTTTGGAAGAAGCCAATAGCCACAGCAGCCAAGAGGGGCAGTCTTCAACACCATCCAGACAATCCTTGCCAACCTCAGTCTTCTCAGGCTTGGCACTTCTAGAAGAGCCTTTGTCCTGATCTGCATGTTTTCCAGGGTCACCCTGGCTCACATGATCTGATCATGTTCTATTCATCAACTCAACACAAGAAGGCGGTGTGTGTGTGTGTGTGTGTGTGTGTGTGTGTGTGTGTGTGTGTGTGTTTCTAAAATTGCTGGAGGCATCAGCATTGTGGACCAATGACTGATCCTAGACATCAGAACTCTTCTCTCATCTCCTCTTGCCACTTTATCACCACACCATCCGATTGACTGCCTTGTATCCTGCTCTGCTGATGCCAGTCTCTTGCCAGAGGAAATAGAACGCTGGTTCTGGGCACTTTGTAGTTTTCACTTTAGAAAGAAGGGATAAGACCTAGGGAAGTGGAAAGTGCCTGCCCCGACACACAAGCACAAAGACCTGAGCTGGACGTCCCAGCACCTATACAAACAGGCCTGACACAGCAGCAGCTGTGATCCATATACTGGGGATGTAGCTAGAGATTGGAATCCGCGAGCTCCAGACTGACTGAAAGACTCTGTCTTTAAAATGAAAGGGGTGGGCAATAGAGACACATGGCATGAACCTCTGGCCTCCACACACATGTGCAAACACCTAGGTATACATGATCACAAACACTCACATACACAGAAGGAGATGAGGGTGGAGAGATTTTCTGGAGAGACTCAAGGCAGAGCTTCTCAGCAGTGAATCTGACCCACTTCACAGCAGCTCACTGACTGCTACTCACTCAGGCCTTGCTATACCCCAAGCAACACACCCACGTGACACTGCTTCTATTCCATGGAGTAGACCCACGAGTCTGTATTGCCAACCAGTTCCCAGCTCCTCATTGTCAATTCACCAGCAAAGGCCAGGCCTGTGTTCTCTACATCTCCATTCAGTCCTACCTTAGCCTGGCCATGTAGATGGAAAAGGGGACATCTTGTTGACTTGCAGAGACCATGATCTTGCCAGGTGACAAATGCTTAGAATTATCAGACACGTGCTAACACAATGCTGAGGTGTTATGAAAATACAGAAGACATTCCTTCTATTGTAAATCTGCCTTTCCTACTCATCAAACTGGAAGTCATGCTCCTCATATTCCTCCCCTTATTGTATCTCTGTCAAAAAATTAAGTGGCAGAAATTTGTCTTTGTGAGTGTGTTTCTGTGTGTGCATGTGTGGCTGTCAAAGGGCAACCTTAGGTGTCCTTTGGTAGGATCCAAGGTGATGCCAGTGGAGCAACAGGCATAAATACTGCGGGAGAATCCCTGTTGGGGAAGGACTAAATGGTGAAGTTTTAGAAGGCCCAGTCAATAAAACCACGAAGACCAACAGTCTAGAAAACTAGGACTGTGGTACAGCCATTAACACAAATTCGAAGGATAGGAAATACATATCGTCAGGACATCATTTGGTTCACCATGTGATACACTGAGTTTGAGGTTTGGGTAGGATACCCAGCATTACCAATTTGCAGAGGGGCAATTGGTTAGAGCTCCGGGAGCTATGTGCATAGAGTAGGCAGATAACAGCATAAAAATAAATAGAAGTTTTAAGGGAAGAATTCTCAGGTTGTTCTTTCTGCCTAGAAGGCTTTATCCTCACAGCTTCTGCCCTGGTTATTTATTGTTAACTGAAAACTTCAAACCTGAGTGACTTAGAATTGTATTTTATTTTCCGAACTCTCATGATTCTGAACCTTCATTGCACTTAGCTGGGGAATTTTTTTTTAAACTTTATTTATTTATTTATTTGCCTTGGTGTTTGCCTGGAACTGGAACTACAGACAGTTGTTAGCTGCCATTTGGGTGCTGGGAATCGAACCCAGGTCCTCTGGAAGAGCAGACGGTGCTCTTAACCGCTGAGCCATCTCTCCAGCCCCAGCTGGGGAATTTTTAATCAGAGTCTCTAGGACAGCCATTCACTGCATAATGTCATTTGGGTCTGGTACAGGCTACATGTTTGGTGATGGATCTGTAAGATACTATTGCTTCTTGACATCATAACTGTGTTAGTTGGTATAAACACACTCTGTGATGTTCACTCGGTGATGAGATTTACTAATAATGACTTCTCAGAACACATCCCATTGTTCCTAGATGCAAGACTTTGACTGTGACTAGATAAGCCCTCTAGAGATGTCTTCGTCATGTGTCCAGAGTCCAGGAATTCCAGAAAGAACTTGACAGGGAGATGAACCACTGGTGCTCCTCGGGGCTCTCTCCATTCCCACTTTATTCTCCTGCCTGGTGGTCCAGGCAGGCAGGGCAGCTAGACTGTCATGTTCAATGCTTATATCTGTAGCCTGAGTCAAGAAGAATCCATATCACCTTTTGTGGCTTAGCCTTGGCAACCATGGAACATACTTTTAGCACATTCTATCTATCACAGTACTCAGAAAAGCCTCTTCACATTCAAGGGCAAGAAATACAGCCTTCATTCTGTCATTTCTCAGTGTTTGAGTGAAAATTCCTCATGAACATGGGAATATCTGCCTTCCTTCCCAAAACTCAGCATAAGAAGCCTCTCCGGCTCTTCAAACTTGGTATAATTCACTTTCTGTAGCCCTCCATCACTGTAGACACCCCTGTGATAACCAGCATTATGGGCTTGTTAATCTGGTCTTATTTCTCCACATTTATCTAAACTGTAAACCTCTAAAAGCCAAGACCCTTCCCCTGTCTTGTTTTGTTTTGGTGGGATACGAAGTAACAAGGAGACAGAGCTTAGTTACTGAAATTTAACTTTAAAACATGGAGAGAGAAGGGAGTACAGGACCTTGGTTAAAAAATAAATCTATATTTGAGAAACAGTGACAGAATATTTGGGGAGAACTTCTTCAAAACCAAATCATCATCATCTTAGAAGAAAAACTGTGACAATTTCACCACCTATGAGAATTGTCATTGGATTAGGTGAAGCATGTTGGTAATAATTAGTACCATCTGAAAATTCTCCACAATCAATGCTTCAAAAGAAACTGGAGGGGCAAGTTCCGTATTCACCACAGTTGATTTCTTAAGAGTTAAACCTCAGAAGAAATTCTAACTGCAAAACAGAACAAAAGGGAACTGGGCATGACAGCTAACCCCTGTAATTCTAGCACCCCATGGACATAGGCAAGAGGATTCTGAATCTAAGGCAAACCTGGACTACATAGTGAGCTTGCGCATAGCCTGGGCTACTTTAAAAAAAAAATAGAAAAACCTAAAGGCTGCAAATATTTCTCCCTTATTCAAAATGTATAATTTGATAAAGAATGTTGTAATTAAACCAACCAATTGTCAAACAGTCTTAAAACAAGATTCCATTTTGCACCAATTAAATTGGGAAATCTTTAAAAAAAAATATTTGTAAAATTGCCCAAAGGTACTTGGGATGATAGCTCAGTGGGTAGTGTTTGCTGTGCAAGCATGAGGTTGAGTGTGGACCCCCTAGTACCCACATAAAACTGAACATAGTGGCCCAGCTCTGTAACAGGAAGATTCCAGGGACTTATTAACCAGTCGACCTAACCAGTTAGTAAGATCCAGGTTCAGTGAGAGATCCTGCATGATAAGGCAGAAAGACAACAGCAATCAACCAAAACAAAACTGTGACGGGGGATGGAGGAATTCACCTTAGGTCAAACTCTGGCCTCCACACATATATAGGCATCATGCACACTCAGGCACACACACACACACACACACACACACACACACACACAATGAGGCATTGCTGCAAATACTTAATTCAGACGTTTCTGACATGAGGGAGGGTTGAACAAACCCGGAGGATAAAGGACAACTATTGAAAAACTCATTCTTTTTCAGTCAGTAATCTCACTCATAGAGATTAATTCTGAGGACATAATCCTGGATAGGCAAATATTATCCATATTGAGGAGGCTCACTGAAGTCGATGTTATTATGATAGCAAAATACTGGACAAATTAAGTGTTCAAATGGAGGCTGGTTAAATAGATTACAGTTAAATCATTTGCTAAAGCATTATGCACTCATTAAAAAATAATTTTAAAAAACCTATTTGTCAGCACAAGAGCACACTCACAACACAGTGTTCTCTGTAAATAAAACAGACTAGAAACCGCATAAATTATAGGAAGTCTTACGATCTCCACTTCATTCCAAAATTAAATATGTATGAAGACTAAAAGTAAATCCCACGAAATGTTAGCAGTACTTATGTCTAAGTGATGGAATTACAGGCAGTTTAAATTCTTTTTTCTTGATGCCTTCCTGTCACTTTTGGTTTTGTTTTGTTTTTATAATAAGCACACGATGCTTTTGTCATTAGGTGAAAAAAGATACTTAGTATGGGAAAGACTCAATAATTTTTCCTGTGACTGGCTTAGATGATTAGCAAAATGGAGAAACATTATATTTTAGGGGGGTCTGAGAAAGAAATTAAATAATTTATGATAAAGTCTATGGATAAAATAGCTGACACGTTCATTCAGACACCCGAACGCACAGGGAGGCAGACTTGGATGCACACAAACAGAAGTGCTATCTTTGAGGTGTGAAATTTCACACACACTGCAGCCTGCATGTCCTGGGGGGCATTTCCTTTAATGGTACATGAGAACTTTCTGTCCTCCAGCCCTAAGTAAGACAGACTATAATGGTCCTCAGAAGTGCTGAGAGATGTCCTTCTGGGTCAGCCTCAGATTTTCTGGGTAATGAGGACCAAGTTCATTAACCTCTTTGAGTTCCTGATGCCCTGTCTCTGACATGGAAGTCTATGGCCATCAATAGGAGGACTCTTGAGGGCAAAGAGGAAGAAAGAAAAAGCTGTATATAAGGTGATTTTATACAGAAGCCCAGGACAAAGGGACAAAAAAGACACACCTCTGTTTCTGAGTGAACAGCAGGGATCTGCAAATAAGGTCTTCCCAGGATCTCTTTTGTTAGTGACACTGTTATGGGTACCCAGCACATGCTGAGAGAGCTACCAGGATCCCTCCTCTGCTGGGACAAGCACTTTCTCAGGAAGTAGTCACTACACCCTCATGAAACTTCCTCTTTCAGGTGAAAATACTCTGCAGTGGTGACAGGTTCCTAGAATCCAGTTTCTATGTGAACATCGAGGACATATACAGTCAATATTCAGGCCCTGAATCCTGGTCAGTGATCCAGAATGTTAAGTTGTGTTTGTGAAACACCAGCATGCCACTGTGAGGACCAGCCTTCAGCAGCTCAGGGATTGAGATAGAGTCATAGAGTTGGCAAACTAATTACTCAACTTGACTTTTCTATCTGAAGGAGTAAATCTTAATTCTCTGAGGTCAGTGAGAGTGCAAAACTTAACTCTCTGGGGCTGGCCAAAGAGAAACTTACACACACCTTTAGGGGCTCTCTATAAGCCCCCTCCCATCTCTTTATTTCCTTTCTTACCCCTATCCAGATGTGCTGCTCCTTCTGTCTGTAGGGCCTGTTTCCCTTACAGCTTATATATCCTGGAAAATTTTTGAAGCAGTATAAAAACTACAATGAGGTTATATTTTGTTGTTGTTTTTTTAAAGTAAATTATTACAATAAATATAAGTTAAAAAAATCATGTTCCCTATTTCCCTCAAATGATTAAACATTTTAAATATTACAGGTAAAAAACCAAATTATCTCTCAGAACCCACATATATTCATCTCCAAGCAACTTGTTATAGATTTATAGAGTAGAAGCAAGCAAAGTATTTTTCTCAGCCAGGTCTACAAAGAAAAGATCAATCACTTTATTATTTATTTTAAGAGGTAATCATATTAAAAAAATCTTAAAATAATTACAAATCTCAACTTTCATATATGAAAAACAATCAGTCAGCTCTACTCTAAATTCTTAAGGTGCATACTCATTCATTTACAGTTTTTTTTTTTCATACCAGAAAGCTGAGGGCAGAAATGGACACAAGGAATTAATCATCACCTTTGATCACTAGCCTATCCTAGCAAGAAAAGCATGTCAGCTGATAATAACCGGGCTGTCTTTGTTCTTTTTTTTTCTTAACCTCAGTGAGTCCTTCCCTCAACTATGTGCCTTTCTAAACTTTAAATTCTTCCCCAAGATTTTATGCCTCAAATCATTAACAAAAACACCCTAACCTAATCTTACTAACAATTCTACATGTTTAAATTCTTCCTAAAGGTGGTCTTTGAATCTTTAATCTGCTCTAGCAGCAATGCTTGGAAAAAGTCAATCACTAATATTGTAAGTACCAGTAACATGGCCCAGCAAGGGACTAGATGTTGGTTTCACACATGAGATCAGATACATGCTACCTGCGCCACATTAGAATTTATTCAGGAAGAGTTGCCAAGTTAGAACAAGGGCAGAGAAGCAGAAGAGAAAAGAGACAGGCTTTCATGTGGTGGCTCCTTTTAAGAGAAAAGGTGGGCACAGATTTATGTAGCCATTCCTAGGGGTGTGCACTCCATACTCCATATATTCTGCCAGTGCTGTTTGTGGCTGCTACATGCTAGGAATTCTTATCTCTTACCAGTGCCATGTTGGGTTTACCACATAGCTGCTGTGTGCCAGGAATCCTTACAATAGAAACCCCTTGAGAATTTTCATATAAACTCATAGATGATGTGAGATGTGGTGACCACAAAGGCTACAATCAGAGCTATGCTCAGTAACAAACAGTACGAGGTCTTTGCCTCTCTAAGCATTGGCATGGCTTTGCCAACTGCCCAGCTATGGTCCATGAGTTCCAATGCTGCCTGTTAGTTCCCTCACGTGGCCCCCAACATCAGAGAATCCATGCCATAAACGTATGTGAACAGAGCCCACAGTAGGTAATATCTGAGGATGGGTGGTGGCCAAGTATAATACAGGGTCCAGTTCTAGTCTTTAGAAGCATATTGTACAAAGTGTATCTGAAAGCTGAATACATTTCAGTGTAGGAAACGATTTTATTTAATACTAGCAATTCAAATAGCAGAAGACCATCTGGAGCATTAAATAATTGAATAATAAATGTGTTTGTCGAGAAGGAAGCAGGCCTAAGTGGAGGAAGATGGGAACGTAGACTGTAGCAGAGACTGCAGAGGGGTGTCGGCAGCTTCAAGGAGTTTTTAGACAGGAGTGACATGGGATTTCTATTAATTTACTTTTCTGTGTCCTCTACATCAATGCAGCAGCACTTTCTTCCAGTTGACAGCTGTGATGATGGGGGTGATTTTACAATGATTACACAAGAAATGAGGAAAAGTGAGGGGAGAGCTGCAGTGCCAGTCCACATTAACATAGCCTGGACTCACATACCTGGGGCCCAGTCTAGCCAGGACCAGCACACACATCTAAATCAGGACCTGCTTTGGCCACTCACCAGCTCCAACTTGAGATCAGAGAAATGTATCCTTGAAATCCAACTACTGAAACGTAAGAGTACCCATCCCATGGGATAACTGGAAAAATTAAATAAGATCATGCATGTAAGTGTGTGTGTGTGTGTGTGTGTGTGTGTGTGTGTGTGTGTAGAAGCCACATACCACATTGAGTATCTTCCTTGCTTACTCTTCATTTTAATTTTTTTGTTTGTATTTTAAGACAAGACATAGGGGTCTTCCTGTGTAACCCTGGCTGTTTGGGAGGGTCTCACAGAGACCCACCTGCCTCTGCCTCCCAAGTTCTGGGATTACAGGTATGTGCCACAATGTCCAGTTTCATTATAATTTTTGTGTCATTCTCTCATTGAACCCATAGCTTGTTGGTAAGGCTTGCTAGCCAACACCTGTCTCCATCCTCCTCCCTCACCCAGTGCTGGAATTATGAATGCATATCTCCACGATGAACGTTTATGTTGGTGCTGGGTGTTTATGCTTGTCTGGTAGACCCTTTACTGCCTGAGCCATCTGACTGTGCCATGCCTGGGTACATTCTCTCATTCTTGGGAGATTTGTTCTATATCCTCATGAATAACCAACCCTTTATATAAAGTGTAATGTTTAAATATAACCTATCTATCTATTCTCATAGGGATAAAGTTCTTGATCACATAGTACCTACTACAATGTAAAAGCTATATAATTTGTTGTTCCAATGTAATATTTAGGGAATAGTGATAAGAGAGAAAGATGTTCAATGCAGTCATACTTAAAAAAATATAATGTCAGCTGTGGTTAGTTAGTGCTGTGGATGAGAAAAATGTAAACATGAAGGGCCAACTATGAATGCTAAGTAAGAGTGACCATCAGCAATGAGGAAGGGCCAGAAGGATTTTAAGAGCCAAAGGTAGTGGATCTCTGTGGCAAAATGTTATGACCTAAACATGACAGGTCCATTACACACATGATTTATAGCAGCTATGACTCCATAAATATTACCTGCACAAAATCAAGCCAGCCCAAATCCCAGAATGGAAGGGGAGAGGCTCCTGAAGTCCACCCCTGGCTGAGAAGCTATTGCCAATTATGCCGCTGTGTGTGGCTGGGAGAGGGGAAGTTTTCTTCAGAAATGTGGGTGCTGAGAGGCCACTGGGCTCCAACAGATGGTCCCCTGCCACGAACATGAAGGCAGGACTGAACAGACTCAGTAGGTCAAAAAAATAAGAGAGGGGGGGAGAGCATAGGAAGTTGGGAAGAAAAACGGTGGCGGAGACAGAGGAGGGATGGAGGGAGGAGACAAAGGAGTGAAACTATATTATGTACATGAGTAAAATTTTCAACAAAGAGCTGATGCTATTAAAATAAAATTTTCAAATCTGTTCCTCCAAGCTGTCTAACCACCCTCAAACATCAGGAGGGTAAGACTTGTGTGTCCACTTTTTCTCTACCACGTGCTTAGCATGTAGCAGACTTGAGATAAGGAAAGGGATTAACAAACATGGATGGGGAATCTACATGTTGACACTGTTTCCTGTGGTCAGGGACTTCTCGGTTTTAGTTTTATGTCATTCACTTCCTTTTTGTTGTTGTTTGGTGATGTATAATAAATTATAGGATCATGATTCTTTATATATATATATACATATATGTCAGTACATATCTAAAAATAAATCCCTCTTGCTTCATAACTACAATATGATTAGCATACCAAATAAAGTTAATGATTCTCCAATATCACATATAACTACTTGTTCAGAGTTCTTTGATTATTCCCCTATTACATCTTATTACAGATTATCTCCTCACAGCAGGATCAGGATCACAGTGGCGAATGGGCTCTTTTAAGTCCCATGCAGAAGCAGCACCTGGCTGTTGGATGTAACACTAGTTTATTAGAGATGCTGAAGAATAGATTGACCAGATTGGTTAGTTGAGGTGTTAGTTAGCATCCCCCTTCCCTGTCTTTTCCATGAGAGAGAAGCTAGTTCTAAAGGTATAATGTTATTCCAGCCAAATCTTTTCACATAGAAGGCATGGTAGATGACGCTGTACCCAGAAAGCTGCATCACCGAGGATTTCATGTCAGGCTGGTCTATCGCAGCGATACTAAGATTGATCATAAGCCTAAAGTGGCGATAACTTGATACTTTCACTGCAGAGAGAGTCCCTACCCTCTTATAACTAGCAAATAAACTATGGGGTGAAAATTGGTACCCTGTAAATTCATAGCTCACCATCAACATTTTAGCATCTACTGATGATCTTCACCTGAATCAGCTATCCCACAGGGGCTGCAAAATGCTAATTTTCCAATTCCATTCTTCCTTCTTGCTTTATTGGCTTGTATGCTTCTGATACAAAGGGCTTTCTCTTGTCAACTGGGATATATAGCTCCTAGTGAAAGACAGAATGTGCATGCAGCATTCTTTCCTTTAATAAACCATGTTCAAAATAAGTTAATGGAAAAGACAGCATATTTCAAACACTAGAATTAAGCAAAGCTTGTGCCAAGGCTGTCCCTCTATCCCCTGGCCTGAATAATTGTTTTAGGATAAGCCCAGGGAAGGGATAGGTGCACAAGACTGTGACCACTGTCCAGAATGCTTAGCGCAAATCTCACATCTGAATCCTCAGATTTTTAAGGATAAGGCTGGCTGATCCCAAGTCTTAAAGTTGTTACTGCCTCTCAACCTATCTTGGTTATATAGTTTATGAGCCCAGTGCTAATCTTCCCCTTGTGGTTATAAGATTTGTGGTTATTTTGAAAATATATCTATATATGCATATCTCTCTCTCTCTCTCTCTCTGTGTGTATGTGTGTGTGTGTGTGTGTGTGTGTGTGTGTGTGTATGCATGGGGGAATGCTTATCATTTATTAGGCACTTTTTATTTGAGAGAGGGCCTTTCATTGGCCTGGAACTTCACCACAGGCTGGCTAGCTGGTCAGTAAGTTCTAGGGAGTCTCCCTGTCTCTACCTCTCTCCTTGCTATCACTGAGATTACACGTGCATGCTACTACTCTTGGCTCTTTACATTGGTTCTGAGAAACCCCAGTCAGGTCCCCACACTTGTAAGGCAGGCTCTTGACTGACTGGGCTATCTCTGCAGCCCTACAAATGTTTTATTACACACTCTTTCCTATTCTTCCCTTGGGAGAATATTCATTCCAAGGATTCATGAAATAAGTCTTGCCACTACTTTTTTTTTTACTTTTTTCTTTAGATTAATTTTTTTATTTTGAGCATTTCAGTAAGAACTCTTTATTTTGAAACCTCAAATCAGCTTAAATAACTCCTGCTTTCCCGCTGACTATACATCACTCACAAGTGGCTGGGTTAGCCACTAGCATAAAGCCTTGATTCTCTTCCCGGCTAAACAGCACAGACTGCACTGAGTTCTTTAATATGGACTCATAAATCCAGCCCAGTTCTTTGCTTCTTCGTTCCCAGCTTCTCTTCCCCCTCTTACTGAGCCCAGCGTGGCTGCAGGGTGCTCCCTTCCTGAAATCAGAGGCAGACTGTCCTACCCTCTCCCTGACCCCTTTGCCGCCAGGCTGCAACATAAGCCCCCATCTAATTGCTGCTCTGCCTCTCTCAGCAGAACTTGACCTCTTTCTGGGTCCCTCTCTTAAAGTAACTGTCTGTGTTTTTCATTATGTTTGCCAAGACATATTAGTTTGAACTTTTCCCGGACCTAACTGGGTTGGCTCCTTTTTCTTTAAACCTCTGAGGCAGCAGGTTCAAGAATGCAGCCTTTGGTGGGAGGAGGGGTTTGGCCTAGAAGCCATAGGAGTTTTCAGCCAGGACAGTTGTGTTAGCTGTATAATCCTCCTAGGACTGCGTGTAGACTGTCCCTTTAAGAAATGAGCAGACTCTGGGTCCAACTTCAGACCTCAGAAGTTGAAGCCACAAAGAAAACACACACACAGCCTGCCCAGAAAGCTGCCCAGCCTTGCCATGGACTGTCTCCTTCTAGTCTGCCATCCCCAAATCCTCAGACCCATCCCACGCAAACACATTGTGTCCTCTCTAAACACTGAAGCCTTCGAGCAAGCCTCCACCCTGCGAAGGAAGTTGAAGGCCAAGTTCCTGGGCACCATCCACTTCTGAACTTTGTCCAGTCACCTAGCAAGAAGCAGCACCTCCCGCCTACATCCATCTACGTTCCTAAGAATTCCTTATGATTACTGTGAGGATGTCATCTGCGGCTGAATAATTCCCTTGGAAATAAAAGTGCTCATGAGCCCTGGGAGAAGAGAGGAAAGTAGGGGGAAGAATGCTAATCAGAATAAAGGGAGTTATCCAGCTTTTAGTCTTGCTAGGGGAAAAAAAAATAAAAAGTCATCTATAAAAAGTGTTGGAAGGGTTTCATACAGCCTGGGGCTTTTGCCAAGGGACAGATTTCCTCCATCAACTCAGTTTCTTCCAGGCCTTTTCTTGTGTGTTCTCCTTTGCTTGCTTCTTTCTTTTATCTTTTAAGCAGCCCTACTCGGGCTAGGCAGCAATCTTTGGGGCCAGTGAAGCTTGTATTGGGCAAGTCGTGGTCCAGCCAAGCTCCCTGCAGAGGGGTACATGACATCATTCTGGGATGGCCGCAGAGAGACCCATTCCTCAACCTGGTGGAGTCACATGTAGTACTTCCTGCTGCCTCCACCCTCCCAGGCTGTTCCTTGTCCATTGCCTTCTTTAGGTTCCCTATCTCCTGCAAACAGGTCCCTTTGGTGGCCAGATAACTAAAGGCATCTTCTAGGCATGTAGTTGCCTTTTTGAGCCTCTTCCTACTCTAGTTTCTAAGAGGGCTTATCCATGTGGCTTAGCACATCCCAGCATGGCCTTCTCCAGACTTCACTGCCTGGATGCATGACACCACTGTGTGTAAATAAAACAGTATAATTTCAAGAGGTTAGCTTGCTGTGGAGAGACAAATATATAAATCAATATGCAAATAATCCCACATTAGACTCTGCAAAGCTATGATAGAGCAGCATAGAAAATGGATGGAGCAGCATTCTTGCTCTGTCCAAGGGGCCACAATTCCAGCTGTGGGTGTTGGGAGAAAGTGATCCAGATGCAAAGTTCCTCTTGGATTGACTTTACTTAAACATATTCCATACACCAAGCTAATTGCTGGTTCAGTCACAAACCTTGATTATTATTATTATTATTATTATTATTATTTTATCTCTCAATTCTCTGCATCTTGAACAGATTTTATTGGGAGTCCCTGAGAAGCCCTCAGTCCTATTGAGACTCTTTCTGGATTAGTTTTTTAAAAATTTTATCTTTGTTTTTATGTGCATTGATGTCTATGTGAGAATGCCAGATCCCCTTAGGGCTTGATAGCTGTGAGCTGCCATGTAGGTAGGTGATGGGAGGTGCTATGCAGGTCCTCCGGAAGAGCAGCCAGTGCTCTTAGCCACTCAACCATCTCTCCAGATCCCTCTTTCTGGATTCTTGACTAACTGTTCTGAGAACACAGTGATGGGAATTTGTCCTTGGACCAAGAAAGAGTTAGATGTTCCCAACCTGAAAGAGAGAAGCTGTTGGGTAACTTCCCCAGGGAAAGGTAGTGGTTCTCATCTTGAGTCAAAAGAACAGACACAGCAGACTCTTACTGTTCACACAGACTCACAGCCATTATGCTACTAGGGTGGAATCTCGGAGAAGGTGGAGTAATTTCCAATTCTGTGTGTCCCAGGTCACAGCCTTACCCAATCTGTTGCCAGTCTCCTCTGTTAGGTTGCATTATCAAATGCTTCTCTCTTTCTCTCTCTCTCTTCTACCATCTTTCCTTCACCTTCTCCTCTATTTCTAACAAAATCATATACTAAAAATAGAATAGAGTAGGGCTTTGGAGATGACTCTGTAAAGCACAAAGCACTCAGGCTGTGAACCTGAGGACCCGAGTTTGCTCTCCAAACCTCAAGTCTGTCTGCCTGTTTCTCTCTCTCTCTTTCTCAAGCTCAGAATGTTGGTTCACATTTCTAATACTGGGTACAGGGAGGTCAGCTAGACAATTTACAGGGTGGTTTACTAGATAATTTCCAGGTCAATGAGAGAGACCCTGTTTCAAAAAAGAGGGAGAAATGGTGGACATCTTCCTGAAGAACAATACCCAAGGTTGTCTTCTGATCTCCACATGCACATGTGCACACATACCTCCCCATATATACACCGTCCTACACTAACACATGTAATACAGGCACAAAAAAGAGAAGAGAAAAAATATGTTGTATTAGTTACTTTTCTGTTGCTGTGTTAAAACACCACAACCAAGGAAACTTACAGAAAGAAGAGTTCATTTGGGCTTATGGTTTCAGGGGTGAGAGTCCATAATGGCAGCAAGCAGCAGTGTTGGCAGGATCAGGAAGCTGGGAGCTCTGGGCGGAACTGGAAGCAGGATGAAAAGAGAGTAACTGGAGGCAGCCAGGCTTTGTACTTCCAAAGCCTGAACCCAGTAACACAATTCCTCCAGCAAGGCTGCACCTCCTAAGCCTCTCCAAATAGCACCACCACCAGGGGACCAAGCATTCAAATTTATGAGCCAATAGGAGATGCGCTTATTCAAACCACCATAGATGTCCATGTTCTATCGCCCACCAATGATCCAACATGGTCAAACAATGATCAGTTTACAGCTGGTTCCAGTTCAATCATATGCTCATCCCATTTACCACCATGCCTCAAGTCTCGGTACCTGGATAATTTTAAAGCAAACCTCAAATACCATTTAATCTGTGATTCTTTTTTAATATAATGATTCCATTATGATATCAGACAATAATTCTTAACATTTCCAAATAGTTGATTGGTGTTAATATCTGCTCAAGTCAGGATCTGTTTAGGAGCTATGTACTGTGTGTATGACTTTGTATTTTTCATGTGGGTCATGTCTCTTTATTTATTGATTGAATAAATGGGATTATTTGAACTGAGAATTTTACTGACCACATTCTTGTGGTAGTATTTAACACATTTCTCCACCCACTATGCTTTCTATACTCTAGTGAATTAAGGGATTTGAAGGCAGGCAGTGGAGACTCCACAAAAGCAGTGTTCTCAACCTGTGGGCCTTAACCCCTCCAGGGAGTCGAATGACCCTTTCATAGGGGTCACGTAAGACCATTGGAAAACACATAACAGTAGCAAAATTACAGTTATAAGGTAGCAATGAAAATAATTTTATGGTTGGGAGGTCATCACAACATGAGGAACTGTATTAAATGGTGGCAGCATTACGAAGGTTGAGAATCAATGATAATGAGAAGATGTAATGTGCATATGTATTTCTTTTCTGATAGTAGCAGCCACTGAGCATCACTGCCTGGATGTACCATTTCTATTTCTTCATTGATGCTGACATTCTATTAATCTTCATTTCAGAGCTCCTACAAGGAGTAATTTATTTTCTTAGGCCACACAGCCAGAATATAAAAACGAGTTGTGGTGAGTATCTTTCACATCTCACTGTAAAAGAAACTTCCTGTTCTCCTTAGCCATCTGTCTTCTTTTTTGTTGTTGTTGTTCAAAAGTCATTCACAGGCCAATGTATTTGCTTTGCTTCAGTGTCCGAGAGTCCACGTTTACCAACAGAAAGATATAGATTAGTTTGAGTAATTTAGAAAATTTTTTTATATTAAAACATAGACCCTGCGGCCATAATGATTTTTATGCTATAAATGCACACTTGTAGGGCCTTCTGCTGACAAGCAAGCTCCATCTTTACTTTTGAAGGGCCCTAGTCTTGGCTCTGAGGATGAAGAAGGCATAGACGTTTCCATGTAGAGAAGTCTTTACCATCTAAGGACAGAGATAAGAACAGAGTCCAGCTGCTCACTTCATGTCACCAGCCTTGCACACTGGCCACGATGGCTCTACTCCTAATCCCTGCTGTTCACATGTGCTCTGAGAAGACTGTCCCATGGTTCAGGTTTCTTTGTGGCTGTGGAGATTAACAGGCTGCAAGCTGAGTGGCTTCTCATTACACCATACCGACAGAGGCAGCTTGCTGACACCTGATGGGAGAGCCCAGAGGTGAATCCCCCTACATGAGCTGTCAGTAGCATGCTTTAGATTTCTGGGGAATGTGGAAAACCCATCCAAGCAGATGATATTAAGGACGCAGGGTCCCTAGACAGGGCCAGGCCAGCTGGTCGCAGCAACAGGATCTCCAAGGAGAGCCTCTCAATAAACTGGCCTGGATTGCAGCCACAGGCTTGAAAGCCTGCTGCCTCCTGGCTGCATCTGCCACCCAGCTCCAGCTGGGATCATGGTTGCTTCAACTAGTGGTATGAGGAGATGCAGTAGTAATGCAGAGATGCTTCCTGATCTTTTTGTCACAAGCAGTCAGCTATAGAGAAGATGCCATGTGTGGAGCTAGGCTCTACCTTTCCAACCTTTGACTACTTTGTTGAACTTTGGTGCTTGGAACCCAGTTCTATGGACTTGTGTTCAAATGCCTGTAAAAATATGCAAAAGTGGATAGGCAGCTCTTTCTGAGACATTTACCTGCCACCCCATTTTTTTCTCTGTGCCAGAAAGTGTCCTGGGCTTCTCACCAAACTGGCGGGAAGCCTGCAGCTATATACTCTAGCTACTGCCCAACATACTGTTCTCTTGGAGTATACTTCAATAGACTACTTTTTCTTATTCTGATCTGAAGTGGGAATGCATTTACTGTCAATCACTCTCTTGTTACCATAGTGACTGGGCACTCAGTTCACTACACTTCTTTATGTGAAACTAAATCTATCATATGGAAAAGGAGATTTTTTTTTTTTTTAAATAGGGTCTTAAAAATCCAGGGGTAAGGAGCCATGTTAGAGAGATGGTGCCGTGGAGATGGAACACTTCATATGCAAGTGTGAGGATGTGAGTTCAGATACTCAGAACCCACATAAATCTGGATGTTAGTGTGTGTGTGTGTGTGTGTGTGTGTGTGTGTGTGTGTCCCAGTACTTGGATGGTGAGATGGGAGATGGAGACGTGTTTTAATTACTTTTCTACTGCTGTGATAAAACACCATATCCAAGGCAACCCATAGAAGAAGATGTTCAACTGGGCTTGTAGAAGGTCAGCATCTATGATGACAGAGTAAAGGCATGGGAGCAGAAACAGCTAAGATGCCACATCTCAAGCAAAAGTAGGAGGCAGAGAGCACACTGGGAAATGACACAAGTCTTTTGAAATCTCAAAGCCTGCCTCGGTGACACACCTCCTCTAACAAAGCCACACCTCTTAATCCTTCCCAAACAGTTTCAGTTCTACCAACTGGGGAGCAGAAAGTCAAACATATGAGCCGATAGGGCCATTCTCATTCTCATTCCGATCACCACTAGACAGGAGAATCCTCAGAAGTATGTGAGCTAGGTATCTTGGTGTACACTGCACTGAATGAGAGACCTTGTCTCAAACAAGGCAAAAAGAGATGAATGGCATGCATGCTTGTTCACCTCTGACCTCCATGTACATGGCATGCTTGTTCACCTCTGACCTCCATGTACATGGCATGCTTGTTCTCCTCTGACCTCCATGTACATGGCATGCATGCTTGTTCTCCTCTGACCTCCATGTACATGGCATGC
>PVIH01023544.1:0-24629 GCA_004025045.1 Sigmodon hispidus | reverse complement strand
GCTGGGACGCCACAGAGAGCACAGGTCCCGGTGGCGGAACCGGAAGCAATGAGAGCTCAACTCTCCCTCCCAGGCCAGGATACAGGCACTGAGGCCTGCTGAACCCTCCTCACCTCTGGTCAGGGTTCGAATCCGCCCCTCAGAGACCCCTGCAGTTGGTTTGCTCAGTTCGCTCAGTTCGGGGTCGTAGTAGGGAGCCTTGCAGATTCCCTCAGCAGCCTTCATCTCATTTCTTAAAAGGTATATTCTGGGCTCCTCTACCCTTCTAAGAACACATTAAAGACCTAAACAGACCTACAACACCAAGGGAAATTGAAGTTGTTATTAAAAGACTCCCAAATAAAAAAAATACCCAGAACAGGTGGTTTTACTGCACAAATCTACCAGACATTCAAAGAAGAACTAATACCAATATTCAACAAAATGTCCATACAGTAAAAACTGAAGGAACACTGCCAAGCTCTTTTTATGAGGCCACAGTCACCCTGATACCCAAGCCACTCGAAGATGCAACAAAGAGAATTACAGACCAATCTCCATCACAAACATTGATGCAATAATGTTCAACAAAATTCTGGCAAACTGATTACAACAAATTATAAAAAAACTTATTCATCACAATCAAGTAGGCTTCATCCCAGAAATGTAGGGATGGTTCAACATATGAAAAACTATAAATGCCATCCAACATATAAACAAATCGAAGGAAAAAAAAAAAAACATGATCATGTTTTACGATGCTGAAAAAGCCTTTGACAAAGTCCAACACTTCTTTTTGATAAAAGTCCTGGAAAGATCAGGATTACAGGGAAAATTCCTAAGTATAATAAAAGTGATTTACAAGAAGCCAACAGCCAACACCAAACTAAATGGAGAGAAACTCAAAGTAATCCCACTAAAAACAGGAACTAAACAAGGCTGTCCCCTCTCTGCTTATCTATTCAATATAGTTCTCAAAGTTTTAGCCAAAGCAGTAAGAGAACAAAAGGAGATTGCGGGGATACAAATTGGAGAAGAAGAACTGAAACTATATTTGCAGGTGATATGATTGTATACCTAAGTGACCCACAAAATTCTACTAGGGGAACTTCTATAGCTGATAAACTCCTTCAGCAATGTAGCAGGTTGCAAGATGAATTAAAACAAAAATCAGTAGCTCTCCTATACACTAAAGAAAAACAGGCTGAAAAAGTAAGAAGGGAAACAACACCCTTAATACTAGCTGCAAATAGTATTGAATGCCTTGGTGTAACTGTAACCAAAGAATTAACAGATCTGTTTGACAAAGACTTTAAATCACTGGAGAAAAAAATTGAAGAGGATATCAGAAAATGGAAAGACCTCCCATGTACCTGGATAGGTAGGTTCAACATAGTAATTGCTATTTGCAATCCTACCAAACACAATCTACAGATTCAATGCACTGCCCATCAAAATCCCAACACAATTTTTTACAGACCTTGAAAGACCAATACTCATTTTCATTTGTAATAACAGGAAAGCCAGGATTGCTAAAACAACTTTGCTCAACAAAAGAACCTCAGGAGGTATCACCATACCCAACTTCAATTATACTATAGAGCTACAGTATTAAAAACAGCCTGGTACTGGCACAAAAACAGACTTGTGGATCAATTCAATGAAATTATAGACGCAGACATCAACCCACACACCTATGAATACCTGATTTTTGTCAAAGAGGTCAAAAATAGTCAATGGAAAAAAGATACCATCTTCAACAAATTTGTTGGCATTCCTGGGAAAATTCCTAAGTATAGAAATGTATGTAGAAAAATGCAAGTAGATCCAAGCCTATTACCCTGCACAAAACTGAAATCCAAGTGCATCAAAGATCTCAACATAAAACCATCTATGCTGAACATGATAGAAACAAAAGAGGGAAATACCCTCCAATGCATTGTCACAGGTGACCACTTCCTCCTAAATATAACACCAGTGGCACAGACACTAGGAACAACAATCAATAATTGGGACACTAAAATCAACAATCAATAAGTGGCATCTCCTGAAGCTAAGAAGCTTCTGTAAAGCCAAGGACACAGTAAATAAGACAAAACAACAGCCTACAGAATGAGAAAAGATTTCCACCATCCCTACAAGTGATAGAGGACTGATCTTTAAAATATATAAAGAACTCAAGAAACAATACCCCAAATCCTAAATAACTCATTCAAAAACGGGGTTCTGAACTAAAAAGGGAATTCTCAGCAGAATTACAAATGGCTGAAAGACACTTGAAAAAATGCTCAACATATTTAGCCATCAGAGAAATGCAAATCAAAACAAATTTGAGATACCTCCTGACACCTGTCAGATTGGCTAAGATAAAAGACACAGATGACAGCTTATGCTGGAGAGGTTGCAGAGCAAGGGGAACACTCCTCCATTGTTGGTGGGAGTGTAAGCTTGTTCAGCCACCCTGGAATACAGTGCATACAGAAAACTGGATATCAATCCCTCCAAGACCCAGCAATACCACTTCTGGGTGTATACTCTAAAGACGCAGAGTTGCACTCCAAAGGCATTAGCTCAACTATGTTCACAGCAGCATCATTTGTAATAACAAGAACCTGGAAACAACCTAGATGCCCGTCAACTGAAGAATGGGTCAACAAACTGTGGTACATCTACACAATGAAATACTACTCAGCAGTAAAAAATAATAAAAATGATATCCTAAAATTTGCATGGATCAAATGTATGGATCTGGAGAACATCCTCCAGAGTGAGGTCTCACAAACCCAGAAAGATAAGCAGGAGTTGTATTCACTCATTATTGGACTTTAAGCAAATACATTCTATTTTCATTCAAAGATGATGGATGAATAAAATGATTTAAAAGACACATACACACACACACAAATAACAAAACTTCTGGCTTGACTGTGGAAGTGTTGCTTAGCAGAAATTTGTGGTGGCCATAGTGCATCTGTGGGCATTAGCTGTGATCTACTGTGCTTTCTTCATCTGAAACTGAACCTAACCTGTCTTGAGAAGCTTCAGATTTCACTCTTTATGTTTCATGCATTTTAGAGAAAAAAGTTTTATTACTGTATGGGATTTTTTGGTTATCTATTCTGAATGTTTGGCTTTTTTATATAATGTTTGATATTGATTTTCAAAAAACTATAAAAAATTAGTAAAATCACATAGAAAAAAACACATAATTTTTTAAACCTCTCAAACAAAAAAACACATTTGTTTGAATTTATGAGCAATTTTTTAGCATCATTATGCAATGATCATGCAGAATTGTATGTGATGTTATGGAGAGTCTTTTACCTTTTCATAAAAATAATAAAGAAGAGATGGTAACCAACAGAAATACAGGAAGAGAAGAATCTCCAAGGTCCTGGTATACTCCCCTACCTCTCCCAGAATCAGGCTGACCAAGGTCAGATGATCTGACAGTGGGAAAGAATCCACCTAGAGTAGGATGAGACTGAGAGAACATCTTGTCCCTTGCCCCATCTCCTGAAACTTCTACTTGACAGAAACATCAGGGTTCCTGAAGAGCACTCAATAGGACCAGGTAAGACATCTTGGGGTTTTCTTTGAAAAAAAAAAACAGAATCCTATGGAGGTGGACAAGATGTCAGGGCCATAGAATTTCAAAATTGGATATGCTTCTATTGACAATTAAATTGTTAGCTATAATAACCCAGTGCTTGATATAGGACTAATGGCCTGTAGCCTTGTGTGATAAAATAAGAGAAATGAACCACATAAGGTCATTTTTCCTCAACTATCTCAAAGAAATAACAAACATAAATCTATTTAAATAGGCATTTCAGTCATACTTTATTTTGTATACATTATATAAAACATTTTGTTATTATAGCTAAAAATAGAAACATATTACTAACTTTCTAATTTTAAATTCCTTTTCTGTCTGTGTGAGAGGGTGTATGTGTCCACATATGTGTGTATGGTGCTGTCTATGCAGAGAGAGAGAAAGAGAGACAGAGACAGAGAGAAAGAGAGAGAATGCATGCTAGAGGGTGATCGGTCTTAGGTACAGTTCTACTGCGGTTGTTAATTTTTGCTAATTTGACACAAACTAGAGTCACCTCACACGAGGTACTATCCAAATGAAGAATTGCCTTCATCAGATTGTCCTTTGGTCAAGACTGCACAGTGATTTCTTGACTGTGGAAAGTTTCAGGCCACTGTGGGCACCCATGGGTAGGTGGACCTGGGATGTATATGGAAGCAAAGTAAATAATCCATGAAAGGCAAGCCAGTGAGCAACATCCCTATATGGTTTCTTCCTCTGCTTCAGATTGAGTTCTTGCCCTGAATTCTTTGTGATGAACTATAATCAGAATCATGTATGCCAAATAAGGCTTTTCTTCCCCAAGTTGCTTTTAGTCATGGTATTTTATCACAGCAACAGAAAAGTTGACAGAACATCAGCCTTTTCTTTTCCTCTTATTTTTTTTTTTTTTGAGACAAGTTTTTTTATTAGCAGGGGCTTGCTCATTAGGGCTAGGATGGCTGATCAGTGAGCCTCAGGGATTTATCTATTTATATGTCCCAAGCACTGGAATTTGATGTGCACACCACTGTACCTGACTTTGAAAATGGGTTCTGAGGATTGTGCTTAGGCTCTCATGCTTGCAAGTCAAGTGCTTTACTGACTGAACTATTTCTTCATACATAGCATCAAAATTGTTATCCTGAGAGAAATGTTTATTCTTTTTACTCTGAGCTAATATAAATGCTTTTTTTCACCTCAGTAAATAATATTTTAAAACAAGTTCTGGCTTATTTATGCATGATAATATAGAGACTGTCACACTGTTGAATGGGACGCTGCTTTGGGGCAGCTTAGAACAGATTTTAGTATTGACAACTGTGATTGGATCTCTCTCTCTCTCTCTCTCTCTCTCTCTCTCTCTCTCTCTCTCTCTCTCTCTCTGTCATGGGATTTTATATATGTTTCAGGCTAGCCTCAAATTCATTATGTAGCTAAGACTGGCTTTAAACTCTTGATTCTCCCTACTTTTTCCTTTCAGGTCTCTGTTTCTCAATATGGTTCTTCCCTTAGCCATCACTTCAGAGATCCAAGGGATGTAGTCTCCTGGGAAGTGGGTTCATACTGTTCTGTTATCTGAAAAATTTAAGGCCTTTAAGACTACCTTGAACAACAACAATAAATAAAATTAGGTTGATAAATTTATTATACATTTATTTATTCAGAAATGTGAACATAAAAATTTTGAAGGGCATTAATGATTAAAGAGTAAGTTCCCTCTTGCTTTTACAAGGTGCAAACATTTGTTTTCCAGGATTTCAGAGGGTGGGAATACTTAGTCTGGTATTAATTTTCAGTGTGTCATTCTTTGGTGTATATTTCTCTTTCTCTCTCTCTCTCTCTCTCTCTCTCTCTCTCTCTCTCTCTCTCTCTCTGTGTGTGTGTGTGTGTGTTCTTACATATGTGTTTCTCACATTGAAAAAAATGGATTCCATTGCCCACCATGGAAAAATGTAACATGTAACCTCCTCCTTTCCTGGGAGCATGGAAAGCCAAAAGCAGGCAGCTTAGATCAGGTTGATGAGGAACTTTTCTCATTTCCAGAAGAAAGCATGAGTCATAGTTTGTGACATTTTGGAGGACTGAATCAGACTTGTCAAGGAAGTGAGTTCTCAGACAATTCAACTTAGAATCACAATGTAATTTATTTTAATGGTTGCCTTTATAATCATGTCTTTCTTCAAGATGGCTACATTCTAATTATTTCCCTTGAAGAACAGTAAGAAATTTAACAGTTGAAGTATTCTAATCCACTTTTGAGGCAACTAGACCTGAAGATTATAATTAATATATATGTTTTGGAAAAGAGAAAATAAAGTGGTTAAGTAAAAAAGAAAAGATGCTGGTACAAAATATAATAATAAGTGAACAAGGATAAAGCTAAATTATAGTGTTAGAAAAGTTAGCTTATTATAGACAGCTAAGCTTCTTAATAAACATTCGTTTCCTGTTTGTGGCCATATGTACTTGAGAAAAATCTTTCCACATTTTTATATTATTCATGGCTGCAACATTTGTTTTTTTTTTTTTTGTGCAAAGACTCAACACACAGTTTGAGTAAAGTTTCAAAATGTTACCAAATTCTTTACACACTAGTTCAGAGAATTATAGTTATGACAAGAATTACAGTCTTGACAATGAAGAGAAATATTGATTTGGAGAGTCAGTGCAAGCAGGGTAGTTTAGGTAGTGTTATGGTTTGAATATGAAATGCTCCTTATAGGCTCATGTGTTTTCAAGAGTTGGTGCTGTAGGTGTGTTCCAGAGAAGCCGCAGCAGCACCGCCAGCAGAGCGCCCCCCAGGTGTGGTCATGTCCCAGCACCACCATGCCCCAGCCACAGAGCACGCTCCCAGGCGTACCTGAGACCCTAGGCATCGTTGTATGCCCACCTGCTCTCCTAAAAAGAAATAACTCGTGGCAGTGGGTCCTTTTTTTCTTCTTTCTCTTTTCTTTCTTCCCTACTTTCTTTCTTTATTCTTTCGCTGTTCCTCGCTTCTCCAGATATCCAACTCCCCTAAATAAACTCTGTGTGGCACCTGGCAGCAAATGTTTTGTGTCTCTCCCACACGCAAAATACTAACAGGTGCCAAGCTTTTGTTTGGGGAGTTTGCATAATCCTTAGGATATATGACCTGGTTAGCAGAAGTTGTTAACTGGGTGCTGGGCTTGAGGGTTGCCATTGTTGTTCCTGAGGGCTAGGTTGTGTGCTTTATGACCTGCCAAGGTATGAAAAGTGAAAGCCACAAGCTCCTATCTCTGTAGACCCAGACACTTTAACATGCCTTTTTTAATAATGACAGACTGTTGTCTTAGTTATTTTCTTTGTGTTTGTGATAAAAATACTGAGACAGACACAACTTAGAAAGTAGCTACTAATTCATTCCAGAAAAACTAAGAATAGCCTGAGATTTTACCCTGACTACCAGCCAGCAGATTTAGTCACAAGTATTATTGTTCAAAGACACTAGAAACCCTGCTAGCAAGCTAATAGTGTCACTCTCTGGATAAGCCAGAGGCCTGAGAACCTGGAGCCTGATATCCAGGATCAGGAGAAGCTGAGTGTCTCAGCTCCAGGAGACATTTAATTTACTTTACCTCTGCCTGTTTGTTGCTTTTGGGCTCTGGTTATTGGAATAACTCACATATCTACCAATCTAAGAGTGGTACTTTCTTACTCAATCTGTGAGTTTACATGCCAGTCTACTTTTGAAAATCCTCATAGACACACCTAGAAATAAACTTTAACACTTGTAGTTTGAGCTTGCAGTTTGAGGGTATAGTCCATCATAGTGGAGGAGTACTGGCAGCAGGAGCTTAAGGGGGCTGGTTGCATCATGACCACATCCAGGAACAGAGAATAATGAATGCTTGTGACGACCTATATCTCTCTCTGTCTGTGTGTGTCTCTCTCTCTTTTCTTTTCTTATGTAGTCTGATACCAAGTCCTAGGGAATGGTGCTTCCTATTTCTATGGTGGATCTTTCCTTCCTTTTTAGTGTAAGAAAGTCAATTCATCACAGCACTGCAAAGGGCTATTCTATGCAGTGGCTTGTCTCCTAGGTGAGTGTAGAATTTATCAAGTTGATAATCAAGATTAACCATCAGAACTGTGTTCCCCAAGACAATCAAAGTAAACCCTACCTCCTTCTGCAGCTCTTATCAGTTATTTTGGCACAGCGATGAGAAAATTAACCAAGATAGGTATGGAGCAAGGAGATGAAATATTGCTGAGATAAGAAGAGGGAATGCGTTTCCGGGACTGAGTGGGAACTATTACTAAGAGAGTTGGGATAAAGTAAATAAAAGATTATTTCAAATTAGAAGCAGAGAGTAAAAAAACTTTCATGTTAAAGTTTCAGGTGCTAGTGCTCCCAATCTCTATTGTATCAAGGGCTATGAAAAGCTTGTTAGCATGGCTGTTTATTTGTGTTTGGTTCAAATAATAAAAATAAAAGAGTAGGTCTTCCAGAGATATCAGCCAAACATACCTACAATAAGACTAGGCACAAACCCTCATATCAAGTCTGAATAAGGTGATCTAGTAGGAATAAACTGGTCCCAAGCAAAGACAAAAGAATCAGAGACACCTCCACTCCTGCATTTAGGGGTCCCAGAAGAACACCAAGCTACACAACTATAATGCATATGCAGAGAACCTAGCTCAGATCCATACAGGGTTCATGATGTCTCTTTGGGCTCTGTGAGTCCCTATAAACCCTGCTTAGTTGATTCTTTGGGTTGTGTTCTCATGGGGTCCTCAACTCCTCTGGCTTTTAGTATCCTAACTCCTTCTCTTCTGATGGGTTTCTCTGGCTTTACCTAGTGTTTGACTTCTATCAAGTGCTACATGATTCCTCTCTGATGAAAATTGGTCTGAGTTCCAATATATGAGAATAGCAGAATATCATTAGGAATCATTATATTGACTTTTTTCTCTTTGCCCTTTGTATTTTTTCTATCCTGAGTCTCTGTGCTGCTCAGCCTCTTGTTCCAGGATTTCCATGCAGTGTCAGGCATGGGATCCCTCTCATGACAAGGGCTTAAAGTTGAGCCAGTAATTTATTGGTCATTTCCACAAGTTCTGAGCCCAGAACACCTTGCAGGCAGAACATATTGAAAGGCAAAAGTTTTGTGGTTGGTTGATGCCAAGAGCCTTGCCTAATTATAGACAATGACCAGTTTGGGCTTTAGGAGGATTACTAGGGTCACTCTCTTAGATTCCAGGGTTTCTAAGTTTCCTCTGCACTTAGGCCCCTCAATCCAGTTGTCTCTCCCAGTACTCTCCTTTTCTACCCCAATCTCTGCCCAAACCCTCATGTTTCCATCCCCATGTGCCCTCGGTCCATCCACAAAACCTAGTCTTATTGCCCCTTTTCAGGGAGATTCATACATCGCACCTTGAGCCTAGCCGCTTTGGGTCTGTGATCTGTAGCATGATTATCTTTTAGTTTATAGCTAATGTTAACTCATAACTGGGTACATACCATGTTTATTTTTCTGGGTCTAGTTACCTCACTCAGGATGATTTTTTTTTTTGTTCCATCCATGGAGTTTTCATGGTGTCATTGTTTTAACAGCTGAATAATACAACGTTGTGTAAATGTACATATTCTTTATCCATTCTTCAGTTGAGGGACATCTAAGATGTTTACAGTCTCTGGCAATTATGAATAATGTGGCTATGAACATAGTTGAGCAAATGTCCTTGTGACAGAATGGAGTGTCCTTTGGATATATGCCCTTGAGTACAATAACTGGGTCTTGAAGTAATTGACTCAAAATTTTCTGAGGGATCTTTATAATGATTTCCATAGTGGCTGTACAAGTTTGCACTCCCACTAGCAATAGAGGAGTGTTACCCTACTTCACATCTTCAACAGCATGAAATGTCACTTGTGTTTTTGATTTTAGCCATTCTGACAAGTGTAAGATAAAATCTCAGAGTTGTTTTCCTGTTGCCTAAGGATGTTGGACATTTCTTTAAGTGATTCTTTGTTATCTAAAATTCTTCTGTTAAAAATTCTCTGTTTAGATCAGTACCCCATTACAAAATTAGATTATTTGTTTTTTGATGTCTATTTTTTGAGTTCTTTATATATTTTGAATATTAACCTTCTGTTGAATGAGAAGTTGGTTAAAATCTTGTCCCATTCTGTAGGCTGTCATTTTGTCCTATTGAAAGTTTCTGTTGCCTTACAAAATCTTTTTAGTTTCATGTGGTCCCATTTATTGTTTATAGTGTCTGCACTATCAGTGTTCTGTTCAGGAAGTGGTTTCCTGTGCCAATGTATTCAAGGCTACTCGCACTTTATCTACTATCAGGTTCAGTGTATATAGTTTTATCTTGAGGTCTTCTATATACTCGGATTTGAGTTTTTTTTTGTGTAGGGTGATAGATATTTGCATTTAATAACATGCTAACATTCAGTTAAACAAATGCCTTTTGTTGAAGATGCTTTCTTTTTTCTATTGTGTATTTTTGGTATCTTTATAAAATGAAAATCAGGTATTCATAGGCATGTGGATTTATGCCTGAGTTTCTGATTCAATTCCACTGATCTACTTGTCTGTTTTTATGCCAATACCATGTGGTTTTATTTACTATAGTTCTGTAGTTGAGCTTCAAATCAGGAATAGTGATACCTGTGGAAGTGCTTTTATTGTACAGCATTGTTTTAGCTATCCTGAGTTATTTTCTTTTCCATATGAAGCTGAATACTATCAGTTTAGAGTCTGTAGAGAATTGTGTTGGAATTTTGGTTGGAATTAAACTGAATGTGTAGATTGCTTTTGATAGGATGGTCATTTGTACTATGTTAATCCTACTGATCCATGAGCTTGGGAAAAATTTCCAACTTCTGATACCTTCAATTTCTTTCTTCAAAGACCGGAAGTTTTTGTCATACAAGCCTTTCACTTGCTTGGTTAGAGTTCCCTCAAGATATTTTATATTTTTTGTGGCTATTGTGAAGCGTGTTGTTTCCCTGATTTCTCTCTCAGCCCATTTGTTATTTCTGCATAGGAGGGTGACTGCTTTTTTTTTTTTTTTAAGTTAACCTTGTATCCAGTCATTGTACTAAAGGTGTTTATCAGCTGTAGAAGTTCCCTGGTAGAATTTCTGAGGTCACTTGTGTATACTATTATATCACTTACAAGTAATTATACTTTGATTTCTTCCTTTCCAATTTGTATCCCCTTGAACTTTTTTTGTTGTCTTATTGCTCTAGCTATATCTTTGAGAACAATATTGAATAAATATGGAGGGAATGGACAGCCTTGTTTTGTTCCTGATTTTAGTGGAATTGCTTTGAGTTTCACTGCCTTTAATTTGATGTTGGATAAGGTTGTGCTTGCTGTAAATTACTTTTATTATATTTAGGTATATCTTTTTAATTCCTAATATTTCCAAGAATTTTATGAAGGGGTATTGGATTTTGTCAAAGGCTTTTTCAGCATCTAATGAGATGATAATGTAGTTTGTTAATTCAGTTTGCTTATATGATGGATTATATTGACTGATTATTAAATGTTGAACTACCCCTATATGAAGCCTTCTTGAGATGAAGCCTACTTGACAATAGTGGATGATCTTTCTGATGTGTTCTTAGATTCAGTTTGTAAGTATTTTATTGAGTATATTTGCCTATGTTTTTGAGGGAATTGGTCTGTAATTATCTTTCTTTGTTCAAAATTTGTGTAATTTGGATATCAAGGTAACTGTGACCTCCTAAAATGATTTTGGCAGTGTTCCTCCTGTTTGTATTTTGTGGAAAAATTTAAGGGGTATTGGCACTAAATTTTCTGTAAAGATGTTCTGTTAGCATGCAGGTAATAGACATTACCTCTGAGTAAAGAGTTGGAAAAAAATATTCCAAACAAATGGACCTAAGAAACAAGATGTTATAGCCATTCTAATATCTAACCAAACTACTTCAAACCAAAGTTAATCAAAAGACTCAGGAAAGGACTCACCAAAACAACATTCACCAAGAGGATTTTTATTTTATTTATTTACTTATTTTGTATTTATCAAGAAAAACAGTAAAATGAATTTAAAATGCTGATAAGTTAACAATAACTGTAAAGAAAATAAAAATCATAAGCATGACTTATCAAGGGTGATAATGCAAATAAGTTTGCTACACATAAAATTACTTTGTGTTTAGCTTTCCCTCTGAATTTTTTTTTTCTATCCCTGTATATCCTTATTCAAGGTCCCTTCCACCTCCCGCCATATCAGGTCATTTTTTCTTCTCCACAACTCCCCATCCCCTCCCTGGGCAGGCAGCAGACAGTCCCATGGTCCCACTGACCCAATAATGCTTAGTTCAGTCTCCAGTCCTGGCAAATCCAAGATGATTTTTCAATTTTTTACCTCTATACCCCAAACAAAAGGGCAACCGCATTTGTAAAGAAAACACTACTAAAGTTCAAAACACACATTGACCCTCGCACATTGATAGTGTAAGACTTCAACACCCCACTATCACCAACAGACAGATTATCCAGACAAAAACTAATCAGAAATACTGGAGCTAACATATGTTGTGAACTAAATGATCAAAATAGATATCTAAAAAAAATTTCACCCAAACACAAAAGAATACACCTTCTTCTTAGAACTCAGAGAACATTCTCCAAAATTGACCACATTCTGGGACCACAAAGGACTTTATCCTTTAACCTTGATGCTTTCAGTTATTTCCATGATTCTCATGTACAAACTCCTTGCTGCTTCACTTAATCAAATATTGTCTCTTTAGAAAGTCCTTTCTGGATCATCCATTTAATATCCAATATCCTTTTTTATTATTATTATGAATAAAGAAGTTACATTTTTTATCCTTATATACCCTTATTGAGGGTCCCGTCCCCTATCACCACATCAGGTCATTCTCTCTTCTCCACATCTTCCCATCCCCATCATGAGCAGGCGGTCACAGGGTCCCAAGGTTCCAATATTGCTTACTTCAGCCTCCACTTCTGGCAAATCCAGTTTTCTCCCCACAAAATTGAGACTAAGACAGGTGTTGCTTTAGGGAGAGTGGGATCCAAGTACTCAGGCAAAGGTGTTTCTGACCCCAAGCTGTTCAGTGGTTGTAGTTTGAAGCTTGGGCATGCTTTGCTTTGTTTTTCTTTTTTTTTTCTTTTTACTTTTTTTCTTTTTTCTTTTTCTTTCTTTCTTTCTTTTTTTTTTTTTTTTTTTTTTTTTTTTTTTTTTTTTTTTTTTTTTTTTTTTTTTTTTTTTTTTTTTTTTTTTTTTTTTTTTTTTTTTTTGAGTCCACTAATGTGTGAGTACGTCTCCTGCTTAACTTTCTGGGTTTGTGATACCTCACTCAGGAGGATATTCTCCAAATCCATCCATTTCCCTGCAAATTTTAGGATATCATTTTTTTCTTACTGCTGAGTAGTATTTCATTGTGTAGATGTACCACAGTTTGTTAATCCAATCCTCAGTTGAGGGGCATCTACGCTGTTTCCAGGTTTTGCTATTACAAATAACGCTGCTATGAACATAATTCAGCTAATGCCATTGGAGTGCGACTGTGCATATTGAGGGTATACACCCACAAGTGGCATTGATGGGTCCTTGGGGAGATTGATTCTCAATTTTCTGAGAAACCTCCATATTGAATTCCAAAGTGGCAGAACAAACTTACACTCCCACCAACAATGGAGTAGTGTTCCCCTTGCTCTGCACCCTCTCCAGCATAGGCTGTCATCTGTGTCTTTTATCTTAGCCAATCTGACAGGTGTCAGATGGTATCTAAAAGTTGTTTTGATTCGCATTTCTCTGATGGCTAAAGATGATGAGCACTTTTTCAAGTGCCTTTCAGCCATTTGAAATTCTTCTGCTGAGAATTCCCTTTATAGATCTGAACCCCATTTTTTGATTGGGTTATTTAGGATTTGGGGCTGTTGTTTCATGAGTTCTTTATATATCTTAGAGATCAGTCCTCTATCACTTGTAGGGTTGGGGAAAATCTTTTCCCATTGTGTAGGCTATTTTTTTGTCCTATTCACAGTGTCCTTGGCTTTACAGAAGCTTCTCAGCTTCAGGAGATCACATTTATTGATTGTTGATTTTAGTGTCTGTGCCACTGGTGTTATATTTAGGAAGTGGTCGCCTGTGCCAATTTGTAGAAGTGTAAATCCCACTTTCTTTTCTATCATGTTCAAAGTGGCTGGGTTTATGTTGAGGTCTTTGATCCACTTGGATTTGAGTTTTGTGCAAGGTGACAGGCTTGCATCTATTTGCATTTTTCTACACACTATCATCCAGCTAAGTCAACACCATTTGTTAAGTATACTATCTTTTTTCCATTGAATGTTTTGGGCCTCTTTGTCGAAGATCAGGTGATCATAGGTTTTTGGGTTAATGTCTGCATCCTCAATTCTATTCTATTGATCCACAAGTCTGTTTTTATGCCAGTACCAGGCTGTTTTTATTACTGTAGCTCTATAGTATACCTTGAAATCAGGGATGGTGATGCCTCCTGAGGATCTTTTGTTGAGTAAAATTGTTTTGGCAATCCTGGCTTTCCTGTTATTCCAAATGAAATTGAACGTTGGTCTTTCAAGGTCCAAAAAATATTTTGTTAGTATTTTGATGGGAATTGCATTGAATCTGTAGATTGCTTTTGGTAGAATTATCATTGTTACTATGTTGATCCTATCTATCCAAGAACATGAGAGAGCTTTCCATTTTCAGATATCATCTTTAATTTCTTTCTTCAGTGATTTAAAATTTTTGTCAAATAGATCTGTTACTTCTTTGGTTATAGTAAATTGAAGGTATTCAATATTATTTGCAGCTATTATAAAGGGTGATGTTTCCCTTACTTCTTTTTCAACCCTTCTATCTATAGTGCATAGAAGGGCTACTGATTTCTTTAAGTTAATCTTGTATTCTGCTACATTGTTGAAGGTGTTTATTAGCCATAGAAATTCCTTGGAAGAATTTTGTGTGTCACTTATGTATATAATCATATCATCTGCAAATAGAGATAGTTTCACTTCTTTTCCAATTTGTATCCCCTTAATCTCCTTTCATTCTCTTATTGCTTTAGCTAAAACTCTGAAAACTATATTGAATAGAAAAGGGGAGAGAGGACATCCTTGTCTAGTTCCTGATTTTAGTGGGATTGCTTTGAGTTTTTCTCCATTAAGTTTGATGTTGGCTGCTGGCTTCTTGTAGACTGCCTTTATTATACTGAGATACTGTCCCTGTATTCCTGATCCCTCCAGAGCTTTTATATAAAGGAGTGTTGGATTTTGTCAAAGGCTTTTTCAGCTTCTAAGGATATGATCATGTGGTTTTGTTCCTTTAGTTTGTTTATATGATGGATAATGTTTACGTTTTTTTTGTATGTTAAACCATCCCTGCATTTCTGGGATGAAACCTACTTGGTCGTGGTGGATGATATTTTTTGTATATTGTTGTATATGGTTTGCCAAAATTTTGTTAAGAATTTTAGCATCAATATTCATGAGGGAAATTGGTCTGTAGTTCTCCTTCTTTGTTGTGTCTTTGAGTGGCTTGGATATTAGGGTAATTGTGGCCTCATAAAAGGAATTTGGCAATATTCCTTCAGTTTCTACAGTGTGAAATAGTTTGAGGAGTAATGGTAGTAATTCTTCTTTGAATGTTTGGTAGAATTCTGCACTGAAACCATCTGGACCAGGGTTTTTATTTTTGGGGAGGCTTTTAATGACAGCTTCAATTTCCTTAAGGGTTATAGGCCTGTTTAGGTAATTAATCTGTTCTTCATTTAATTTTGGTAAATGATACCTGTCCAGATAGCTGTCCATTTCTTCTAGGTTTTTCGTTTTGTGGAGTAAAGATTTTCAAGGAATGATCTGGTAATTCTCTGGATTTCCTGGGTGTCTGTTGTTATGTCCCCATTTTCATTTCTGTTTTTGTTGATTTGAACACTCTTTCTCTGCTTTTTGATTAGTTTCGATAAGGGTTAGGGTTAGGGTTGTCTATTTTGTTGACTTTCTAAAAGAACCAACTCTTAGATTCATTGATTCTTTGTATTGTTTTATTATTTTAATTGTATTGATTTCAGTTCTAAGTTTATTATTTCCTGCCATCTACTCTTTCTAAGTGAGTTTGCTTCTAATTGTTCTAAGGCTTTCAGCCAATCTGTTAATTCTGTAGTGTGGGAGTTCTCTAGGTTTTTCATATAGGCATCTAGTGCCATGAATTTTTATGTTAAGGCTGTTTTCATTGTGTCCCACAAGTTTGGGTACTTTGTGGATTCATTTTCATTAAATTCTAGGAACACTTTTATTTCTTTCTTAATTTCTTCCTTGACCCATAGGTCGTTCAGCTGCATGATGTTTAGTTTCCACGAGTTGGTAGGTTTTCTTTGATTTTTGATGTTGTTGAACTCTAACTTTAGACTCTGGTTGTCTGATATGGTACAAGGGATTATTTTCATTGTTTTATATCTGTTGATATTTGCTTTATGACCAATTATGTAGTCAATTTTAGAAAAAGTTCCATGAGCAGCTGAGAAATATGTATATTCCTTTGCATTTGGGTGGAAGACTCTGTAGATATTTATTAAATCCATTTGAATCATAACCTCTGTTAAACTTTTTATTTCTCTTTTGAGTCTCTGTCTGGATGACCTATCCAGGGTGAAAGTTGCCTATTGAAGTCTCCCACTATTAGGGTGTGAGAATTCATGTGAGATTTGAGCTTTAACAATGTTTCTTTTACATAGGTATGTGCCCTTATATTAGGGGAATAAATATTCAGGATTGAAATCTCCCCTTGACCAATTTTTCCTGTGATGAATAAGTAATGACCAACTTGGTTCCTTTTAATTGCTTTTAGCTTAAAGTCTACTTTGTTAGATATTAGGATGGCAACCTCAACTTGTTTCTTAGGATCATTTGACTGGAAAATCTTTTCTCAACCCTTTACTCTGAGCCTGTGTGTGTCTTCATGGTTGAGGTGTATTTCTTGTAGGCAACAGAAGGATGGTTTCTGTTGTTGTATCTGTCTTGTTAGTGTGTGTGTTTTTTTATAGGTGAGTTGAGTTTATTGATATTAAGGGATATTAGTGACCACTGATTGATATTTCCTGCCATTTTTTGGTGGTAACTTTCTGGAGTATTCTTCTGTGGAATTACTGATTGTTTGTGGTTTCATGGGTGCATCTGCAGTCCTTAGGTTGGAGTTTTCCCTCTAATACTCTCTATAGTGCTGGACTGGTAGATAGATATTGTTTCAGTCTGACTTTGTCATGAAATATCTTGTTTACTCCATCTATGGTGACTGATAATTTTGCAGGGTATAGTATTCTATTTTGGCAGCCATGCTCTTTTGTGTCTGAATAACTTCTGACCAAGCCCTTCTAGCTTTCTTCATTTCCATTGAATAGTCAGGTGTTATTCTGATGTGTCTGCCCTTATAGGTAAATTGGCCCTTTTTTTGCAGCTCTTAAAATTTTTGTTGTTCTGTATGTTTTGTGGCTTGATTATTATGTGGTGCACTGATTTTTTGGGGTGGTCATATCTATTTGGTGTTCTGTAAGCTTCTTGTATCTTTATAGGCATTTCCTTCTTCAGGTTAGGAAAGTTTTCTTCTATGATTTTATTGAATACATTATCTGTGCCTTTGATATGGTATTCTTCTCCTTCTTCTATTCCTATTATTCTCAAGTTAGGTCTTTTCATGTTGTCCCAGATTTCCAGAACATTTTGTGTTATGGCTTTTTTTGGTTTTAGTATTTTCTTTGACTGATACATCGATTTCAGCTACTGAGTCTTTCATTTCAGAAATTCTCTCTTCCATTTCTTGAATTCTGTTGGTTATGCTTGTATCTGTAGTTCCTGATTTTTTCTTCAGGTTTTCTATTTCCATCTTTGCCTCATTTTGTGCCTTTTTTATTGCTTCTATTTCAGCTTTTAGTTCCTGGCATGCTTCTTTCATAGATTTGTTCATCTCTTCCAATTTTTTGTTTTTATTTTCTTCTATTTCTTTAAGGGAATTTTTCATATCTTCTTTGTGGGCTTCAATGATCTTCATAAAGGTATTTTTGGTGTTGCTTCCTTCTGTTTCCTCTTCATTGCTTTGTTCAGGTCTAGTAGTTTTAGAACCACCACTTACTTCTGGAGTTTCCTTGTTGTTCTTTATATTATTACGTATATTTTTGCACTGGTGTCTGCCGATGGCTTCAGTGGTTCATGATTAGGTTGCTCCAGATCAGTTGTGGCAAGAGGGTTTGTGTGTTTCCTGTTGCCTCTGAGCTCAATCTCTGATTCTGCTCTAGGCAGGGGTCTGAATTTCAAGGCCTCAGGCCTTTCTGCTGATGCAGTTGAGATCGGGGTCACCATGCAATGTCCCCTCTTTTAGGTTCAACTGGAGATGCCCCTCACAACCAAACTCTATTTCTGTCTACTTAGGAGTTTGTGGAGACATGCACTACAGACAGAACCTGGTCCCAGGACCTACTATCCAATATTCAATCTCCATTATTATGTTTGATTTTACCCCATAACACTTTAAATAAATGTTTGTAATGATTTCTTTATTTGATTGCAAAAAATTTAGGATATTTTAGGTCTATAGAAAAGGTATAAACTGTGTATTCCTAATCCACTTTTTTTCTACTGTTAGTGAATTGCATTACCTTCTCTAATCTATCTACATCTATAGGATTATCATTTCAGCCTCTGGAATTTTATTAGAAGCCATTGTTAGTTCTGTGCATAAAAGCAAGGACACACTAACAAGGCCACACATGGTGTTTATTTAAGAGAAAAGTCCCAGGTGGGTAGAGAAACAGAAAAGTGAAGAAGAAGTCAGGAGACAGAGAAGAAAAAAGGACTGAGCACGTGCTTGTAGCAGCTTTGAAGGGAAGGGGCGTGCACAGGTATGCATCATGGGTCCAGGGAGGTGCTTCCGGGTCCAGCCATGGTCCAGGGAGGTGCTTCCGTAAGCAGTGCTGCAGGATTTACACAGCCACACCCAGGGGCATGCCTCAGTGCAAGGTGCATTCCATCTGGGCCAGAGTTGGGCCAGCTACGTGGGATGCCAGGAATCCTTACAGCCACAATCTGGGCATTGGCTATGCTCATTGCTCTTGGGAATATTTACTTTTAAGTTTCCTTAGATGACCTTGGAAATATACAAGTATATACTCATAGTCATGTGTGCACTCACATCTGTAATTATTGTTGTATCTCTCCATGTGTATCTAGAGAAGGCTAACTATGAGTTCAAATTGGTATTTCTGACTCATCTAGTATGATATGGAACATCCTATTTTGGTTTTCTCCTATTACTTCTCTGGAACATATCCTACCAACAGTGAAAAACCTACCTCTTGCCATTAAGTTTATTTAGTCACAGGTAGTAGTACACAGGTATGACAATGTTAGAATACTCCACTTGTTTGCCCCTGGAGAAGCAACTTTTCAACTAGAATACAGTTTAACAGATAGTTCCTTCTGCTTTCAGTCTTACACTGTATGGAGAAAATACCATTTTGCATTACTTACATCAACATCTTTTTGTCCCCTAAACTCTTCAGTTAGTTCACATGTCACATTTGTAATACAATTGGAGTGTTTTTCTCACAGTCTATATTTTATTCTGGATTCCCTGGCTTCTTAGCTTTTAGAAAAACATCACTGGTTTTTATCTTCAAGTTACCTGATTTGGTATTTTGGTAAGAGATTTTTGAATTTATATTTCTAAAAAGTTCCCATGTAAGGTGATGATGCTAATCTGGATATCATATCACTGTTTAAAGCAAAAGAAGGAGGGTATTTAAATTAGCAGTAAAGGCCTTGACAGGAAGCAATGTGGCATAAAAGAATTGTATAGATAATTTCAAAGATCATAAGAAGAAAAATTGCATCTATTCTAACTACTCTAAATCAAATAGTTAAACAAGCATAACATCCAACATAAAACAGTCTCCTTTGGCCAAAGGGGAGGACAGTTTTACCTTCAAAAGGACAATTGTCAGAATAAAATTCCCATCAAATGTGTTTAAATCCATGAATTTCATTATACTCTGATGGTAACCAAAGACCAAGAGTATAATAAAAGGGGGGAAATGTGCATTTCTCTTGATTTTAGTACATCAGCCCTCTCCTTGCATAACAGTTATAAAAGAGAGGCAATATATTTTCATAAAAGTATTTTAACTGATAAAATATTAAGTAATAGGAATAAGATGTCATTATCTTATACCTTCTCAGTTACTTAGTAGATCCGAGCACTGAACAGAACAGCAAGTAATATTATAAAAAGAGACACCGTTATACTTTTGGAACTTTATCAATGAGAGAAGAAAACATCACCTAAATTGTGGAAAGTATCAAAATGTACCATAGTTTCAGATTCAGTCAACTGATGTGATGAGATTTTAAACACCATGGTATTTTATATCGACTCTCAGTATAAAGCAGAAATCAGATTCAGATTGCATATTGCTTACTATGCATAGGTACTAATTGCAGATGCCATTTCTGGATGAACTGCAACATGTTGATTGTGGTAGTCACCAAATCAATCTGGCTTTCTCAGGGAAAAAACACTGTGTCTCTGTTTCTAACATCTTCCTCCATAAAAAGAAAGCTTGCCTGATAAAGGGTCTTGAGCAATTTTTTAGTTTAAGAAATCTATAAACACCATACTATCTGTCCCAGGGCTATGCAACCCCAGAGGTGTCAACTCCTTTTCTGTGGAGTCTATATTTTCCTTTTTTTGTGGTTTGGCCTCTGAAGTAGTATTGCCTACTGAAAGGGGGCAATGATGATAGGGAGACTCAAAAATCTCCATTGCAATTCTCATATTTTCAAAAGCACATTAATAATTGTCTTTTTGAATACATTGAGTTGCTATAATGTTTGCCCTATGGAAACTGATCCATTCTCAATAGACTGTTAAGTCACATTTAAGAATGTGTAAGGTAAGCTTCTGTCCTTAGCCTGTGTCAATGCTCATAGTCATTGACTTGAAGCACACTGGTGAAATGAAAGCTCTTCAGATAGAATCCTGACCCACTACTGTGATGGTAACCATTCTAGTTCTCTATTCCATCATCTATAAAATGGAGACAATAATAGAACCTGTCATAGAGATCAAATAAATTAATGAAACAAAAAAAATCTCTGTAAGGTCCCAGGCTGGAGAGATGGCTCAATGGTTAAGAATGCTTGCTACTCTTGCAGAAGGCCCAAGTTTGTTTCCAAGCATACATGAGGTGTGGCTCACAATGGCCTGTAGCTCCAGCTCCAGGAGCTTCAATAACCCAGAGAGCACTTGCGCATATATGTGCACTGCTTGTCCCCCCCGGCCTACATAATTAAAAAATAAAGCTAAACATTTTAAAAATGAGTATATCCACACACATTCCTAAATTCATACAATTCAGTTTGGATAATGTTACTTCTATATATGTTTTCAGGACTAACCATTTGATATTGCTTAGACAATTGCTGTGTTTTTCCTTAGGAAAGACAGTTTCTCCTATTCTCAGCATCCCTTAGTTGCCTATATAGGGTTGCTTTGTTTAGGACAGAAGTCTTAGGGACTTTCCTCCATCCACATTAGCATATCTACTGTTGTTGCCTTTAATAAGTTCCTGTTTAGGCAGCCAGCTGATGGGTATTATGCATGTTAAGCATTCATTCCCAGCAGACACAATTTCACAGCAAACACTTCCTGAGCCTTAAGTGAAGCGTTTTGATTTGTTGTGCTTTTCTGAAATGGTCTCTGTGTGTTGCAGAGGAGTTTCATTGATGAAGGATGAGGACCACACTTATCTGTGGGTATAAGGACTATTATAATTTCAAAATAAAATAAGGAATAAAAGGAAGCAACAAAATGAAAAGTGCCAAAATGAAACCTAATTATTTGTAAATTTAAAAAACACAAAATAAATTTAAAAAATTAAGAAAGTGTCTGGGGTACAGAAATGTGCCCAATGAGTAAAACTATTTGGTAATTGAACATTCTGGTTAATAAAAATTACTGTAATTCACAGAGCCATTGCTGACATTGACTGTCACTATCTCTGCAGCTTTTAAGATAAGAATTTTGTCAGCTGGTATAAATCTCTTCTCCTCTCATTTGTGTATGTGTACATTTTGTGTGTGTGTGTGTGTGCGTGTGTGTGTGTGTTGTATGTTGTTGCCCATCCTTGTCTTAATACATGGGACAGGACTTACTCTTATTGCAACTTGATCTGCCATGTTTTGTTGATGTTCATGGGAGACAAGCTCTTTTCTTAAAAAAAAAAAAAAAATGGAAAGGGAGTGAATTGAGAGGTGGGAACAGAGTGGGAAATGGAGGGAAGGGACTCAGAGGAGAAGAGGGAGTAGAAATTATGGCAGGTTTTAAAATACTGTTCTTGCACTGTACTTTACATTGATAAAGAAAAATAATCGGCGATTAATGTAATAAAAAGTCAGAGTTGACATATTCCACCTGGACTCAGCCTGTACACTACTCTTCTCCTATAAAGGTGGCCATTTTAATGGATTAATCATAAAACTTTTGGTCTGAAAATGCATTCAGAAAAGAATTCACTTGTGCTTATGAATGTGGAGGCCAGAGATTGATATCAGTTTCTTCCAAGATAACAGATTCTCCACCTTATATATTGAAACAAGGTTTCCCATTGAGGATCAGAGCTCTTTGGGCTTGCAAAGCAGCTGATTTATTTGTTGATTCATCTCTGCAGCCATGAAGAATTATATCTTTGAAGCAGTCATGCCCTTGTCTTCTTGGGGTTTGCAAGGTCAAGTGAAAGGCTATCTACATGTGGGCATTTTTATCAGAGTTTAAAAACACAAACATGAGTCAGAGAAGAAATAGAACTATTGGGTGGAAATAGGAGTAACACAGCTCAATATGGCACATGCAGATATAATCTGTGCTCTTTTTGTGAAGAATAATGCAATTTTCTTTGGGTATAAAAAATGAAGGAGGCAGATAAGACTGAAATCAGAGAATTAGCATGGGGAAGCCTGGCTAGATAACCAGTACCTCACACCTTCCTCCTGTTCCAGTGTATTATAACACTTGTTGGCATCATTATTTTATTATTATTACTTTATCTACCTAAAAAATTATATGGCTGATGAGGTTCACTATGATATATTTATTTTCTTTTCTAAATTTTCTTATTATCTATTCTTTGTATTTTTCACACCATGGCTCCTGATTCCACCAATCTTCCCTCCCCCAATAAAACAAAATACAATTTAAAAGAAAAAGGGTAACACACAAGAAAGGTAAAATCTCTCCTTGAAAGCTGCAATGTGACAAAGTGAATCACAATAACCCCCTTTATCCATACATTTTTACATGTAGGTGTTCATTGCAAAGAATCACTGGTCTGGTTCAACAGTCATGGAAAACCTACAGTTTTAGGTCCACAGGACTGACAGCACCCCCAGCAGATTACAGATGGGGTGGGCCAGCACATAATCTTGGCTCTTTGCCTGGGTAGTTGCAGGGTTGGTCAGCCCACTAGCTCTCCCCTTGTCTTCACTTCTATGGTCAGCTCTCCAGCATTGCTTGCCCTAGTTCACTCCTTTCATCAATGAGCAAGGTATGTAGGCATATTAAATAATGAAAATAACTGTTCTCTGTGTCTCTTTTCTCTAAAATACATGAGACATAAAAAAAATCTAAAACACTTCAAGCAAGGTTAGGCTCAGCTGCAGATGAAGAAAGCACACTAGGTCATAGCTAATGCCCATGGATTGCATTATGGCCACCACAAATTCCTGCTAAGCAACCCTTTTATAGTCAAATCAGAAGATTTTTTTCTTTTTGATGTTTGAGTGTTTTAAATCACTTTATTTTTATTCATCTATAATCTTTTCTCACACCCCTGGCTCACATCAGTCTAAGAAATGAGTGACACCCCAACCAGGCCAGGCAGAGATCCTAATCTCTGGGACCCGAGCCCTGGGACACAGCCCTTGGAACTCCACCATCACTCAGCTTTGCCTTAAATCCACACCAGCAGGAAAAACCCCTGCAGGTCAGAAGCCTGAGTAAAACTCAGTTCTCTGGACACACCCAGCTATAAAACTCAACCCAGTTCCCTAACCCATACCATCACCCAGTCACCTCAGTGGCAACTGGAAACCCAAAGACCCTCAGAACACATCAGAATAAAAGACTAAGAGACTAAGAGAATTTCTCAGTTCCTATTAGATCAAGAAAAGATACCTGAGACTCTCTGTTCTCAGAACCTACCAAATCAAAAGTGACCACCTGAGACCTACAGTGTGACAGCTCCTACTGAATTAAGAGGGGTCACTATGACACAGAATGCATTACCTCCAAATGGACCAAGAATCCAGATTGAACTAAGAGAGGCTTAATGAGATGCAGATACACCTAGAACAAATTGTACCAAAATCAGTTTCCTGAGATACAGACAAATCCTTGAGAAAGCAATGGACAAACACCAGTGCAAGAATACATATAACAACATAAAGAAGGTGGCACCACCAGAATCTGGTTGTTTTACAACAAAACCGGAGCATGCTAATTCAGAAGAAGCAGAAGGAAATTACTTTATAAACATATTTATGAAGATAATAGAAGTCTTAAAAGAGAATATAAAAAATATCCTTAAAAACAAAAGAAAACACAAACAAATCTGTTTTTATGCCAGTACTAAGCTGTTTTTATTGCTGTGGCTCTATAGTATAATGTAAAGTCTGGGATGATGATGCCTCCTGAGGTTCTTTTATTGAGCAAAATTGTTTTGGCAATCCTGGCTTTCTTGTCATTCCAAATAAAATTTAGTATTGATCTTTCAAGGTATGTAAAAAATTGTGTTGGGATTTTGATGGGAATTGCATTGAATCTGTAGATTGCTTTTGGTAGAATTACCATTTTTACTATGTTGATCCTACATATCCAGGAACATTGGAGATCTTTCCATTTTCTTATATCCTCTTCAATGTCTTTCTTTAGAGATTTAAATTTTTTGTCAAACAGATCTGATACTTCTTCGGTTATAGTTACACCAAGGTATTTAATGCGAATTGCAGGTATTATAAAAGGTGAT
>PVIH01023543.1:0-24631 GCA_004025045.1 Sigmodon hispidus | reverse complement strand
CCAAGGACCCAGCAATACCACTTCTGGGTATATACCCTAAAGAGGCACATTCACACTCCAAAGGTATTAGCTCAACTATGTTCATAGCAGCATTATTTGTAATAGCAAGAACCTGGAAACAACCTAGATGTCCCTCAACTGAAGAATGGATTAACAAACTGTGGTACATCTACACAGTGGAATACTACTCAGCAGTAAGAAAAAATGATATCCTAAAATTCACAGGCAAATGGAGGGATTTCGAGAATATCCTCCTGAGCAAAGTCTCACAAACTCAGAGAGATAAGCAGGGGATGTACTCACTCACTAGTGGTCTCTAAACAAACAAACAAGAAAAAAAGCCAAACATGCCCAAGAGGCAAACCACAACCACTGAACAGCTTGGGATCAGAAACACCCTGGACTGACCCTTCATACCCCAGTCCAAATATAGGAACACTTGACTCACTCTTGAGGGAGGGGGGAAAGAACTGGATTTGGCCAGAAGTGGAGACTGATCTAAGCATTATTGGGTCAGTGGGAACATAGGACTGTCTGCTCCCTGCCCAGCGAGGGGATGGGGAGTTTCAGAGAAGAAAAATGACCAGATGTGCTGGGAGGGGGAAGAGACCTTGAATAAGGATATACAGGGATGGAAAAAAAATTCAGAGGGAAAGATGAACACAAAGAAAATATATGTGTAGCAATCGTATTTGTATTTCCACCCTTGATAAGCCATGCTTATGATTCTTATCCTCTGTATAGTTATTGTTAACTCTTCTGCATTTTAAATTCTTTTTACTGTTTTTTTTTCTTGATAAATACAAAATAAAGAAGGGAAAAAAAAAAAAGAAAACGGTGCCTGGAAATGCCCTCCTGGACTTGAGGTCCTCTAGAGCTCCCCATATACCTGGCTATTACAAATAAAATATTTGTTTTCACCTCAAATTCCTAGTACCCAATGTAATAATCTTTATTGATGTAGGCTTTGAGAGCTGATTCATTCATGGCTGTGCTTTCATGAAGGGATAGTGGTCATAAAAAGGGAAATCAAAGAGTGCCTGGCTGTCTGCCATGAGCACTCAGTAAGAAGATGGCCACCTCTGAGGAGGTAGATCCTCAGGCAAAATCTGCAGTGTCTTCACCTTGAACTTCTATACTCCAAAAGTGTAGGAAATTAATATATATATATTAGAAAGCACATAGCTTAGGGTATTTTTAATACAGTGCTCAGAGCTAAGACACTAGCATTCAGTGATTCTTGCCATTCTGTCCCCTGAAATGTGCCTGCCATGTATTCTTGTATTTCTAGGTAGAAATAAAAGTACTAAGAAAGACCAAGTATTATCATAACAATTACATACTTATCAATATTTGCATTTTAAGAAGAGTCTTAATATCTTTCTGTAAAGCAGAAGGCACTGATCTGTGATCTCATCACTTGGGGAACATTTGTCAATGTCAGAGAGTTTTTTTTTTTTAATTAACACCACTGGGAAAGAGTATTCCTGACATTTATTACATAACCACCAATTAACATTTCTCAGTACCCCACAATACACAGGATAGCCCTTTGACAGAGGGTTACCTGGCCCAAGCATCTGCATTACTGAAGTTGTGCAATCCTGCTCCACCCCTAGAAGCTAGGACATTTGAAGGTCTGTCAGTGATTAAGTGATAAAGGCACTTGGAAAGGAGGTAAAGGGAGTCTAAAATCTCTGATCTCAACACCAATCTGGACAGAGTATGCAGTTATCTAAGGCTAGCTAGCCTTTTTGCACAGATATTTAGAAACTCAATGAAAAAAAAAACCATCTCATTCAATTTTCCCATCACAGTGAACAAAATATCAGAGAAAATTATCTAAAGGAGAAACGATTTATTTTCCTTGAGGAGTCAGAGATATCAGAATTCAGTTGTTCTGCATCATGGTGGCAAGCATGTGAGGTAGATTCTTTGTGTGTGTGTGTGTGTGTGTGTGTGTGTGTGTGTGTGTGTGTGTGTGTGTGTGTGTGTGTAGAGAGAGAGAGAAAGAGAGAGAGAGAGAGAGAGAGAGAGAGAGAGAGAGAGCGCTATACAGGAAGGAAGGAGTCAGGGAAAATATATATCCCTTAGAGTCCTGCCTCTAGTGACTTACTCCACTTACTCCACCTGGCATCTTCCTCTCAGTTTCTATACCTTCCTACAATATTGCCACCAACTGGAACAAAATACTTAAAAAAGAAGCCTGTGAAGTACATTTTTGCACCAAACTACTACATTGATTAATAGCATTAAGAAGACTTGGTTCTGTTTTTATCTGATATTTCTAACTGTGTCTCCTGTGGATATCTAAGATAAATTCATATTTCATATATTTTTCATGCATTTGAAGACACAAGCCTTTTCCCTTTAGATTATTCTTGTTTTACCATTGCCAGGGATTTCAATTCTTTTTTATTTCTTTAGACATTGTGGCTATGATAGTTGTTCTTACAATGTTGAAATTAAATGTTAAGGGCTAGGATATAAATCTGCATTAAAGTACTTGCTGAATATCAGCATGTCCTATGGTTCTATCTGGAAAAATAAGTAAGCTGATGAATTGAATGCTCACCTTATTCTAAGTTTTGAGAAGTTGTGCATCATTAATTATAAATTTCAAGGGGTTCTATTTATTTGTTTCAATAAATTTAAAATATGTGGCTTATTTTCTTATGTAAATTTCAGGTAAAAATAATAAACAAGACAATGTCCTAGCACCAAAATACCACTAGGGGTCCAATAAATGACCAGCCGGAGAATTACTCAAAAAACTTTACCCACTCTTCATGATCCCATTGCACACATAAAAGGGTTTTCTGATTTGAGGGCTGGGGAAAAAAGAGAATTAATAGTCTCCCATCTTACATATGAGCTCATCTTTCTTTCAGAAAGAACCATTAAGCTAGTGTTTAATGACCGGATCTCCATAAATCTATCATAGTTTCAATAGAGCAAGGACCTTAATCATTGCTTTTTATTCATCAGCATTTAATAAAACTGTACAGTTTTACTATAGACCAATTCATCTCATGTTCTGTTGATTCCATAATAAACCAAACCTACTCTTAAACATTATACATTTTCTTCCTGCTGTGCTGTTCTTCCTGGAACTTCTGTGCATCAAGAACAACAAAGGGTAGAGATGTGGATGGTGGCATCTGAGCTCCTGCCTTGCAGTCCATTCCTTCTCTATTGGTATGATGTGTGAGCTTAGCAAGTGCCATGGTTAATACTGATTTCTAATTTGACAAAATCTAGAATAGAGGGTCTCAACTTATGGGTCTCTACTCTTGGCAAATCAAATGACACTCTCACAAGGGTTGCCTAAGACCATTGCAAAACATAGGTGTTTTATAATATTATTCATAACAACAGCAAAATTACAATTATATACTGTCAGTAAAAGAATTTTATGGTTGGGGTCACCACATCTTGAGGAATTGTATTAAAGGGTCTCTGCATTAGGATAGTTGAGAGCCACTGGACAGGAGTCACTTAGGACATACATCTTTGGGAGTGTCTATGGGGGAGTTTCTGACTGAGTTGAGATGGGAGACCCCAAACTAAATGACAGTGTTATCATTCCATATGCTAGCTTTCCTGACAGCATAAAAGAAGAAGGTCAGTAGAGCATCAGTATTTATCACAGTATGCTTCCTGGCCAGGAACACAAGGTGCCCAGTGGCCTCATGCTCCTGAATACACATAAAATATTTAGCTACAGAATGAGAAAAGATATTCCTATAGCCATTTACTTAACTTCTTTGCTCCAATGTTCTTACCCCTAGACTGGGGCTAACATAATTTCACGGGCTGTGAGGATTAATTATTTTCCTGGCACTTGGGAAGTATCTAGCACACAGCTGTGTTCAGGGGTTGCATTGTTAACTAAAGAGGAGACATTATCCACTATCACCTTACAAGTTCCCCAAATCACAAGTCTGCTCTGTCCAAAGCTCATGGAATCATATTGTACTACTTTATTCACTTTCTTGGTTTTCAGCTTCATGTTGGTCAAAAATGCCTTGTTTTGTGGCATTTAAAGATAGTCTTCTTTGATAGAAAATATGTCAGCAAAATAGACATTGAATTCTTCCAGTGTTCTATTAAAATTTTACCATCTGCTGTCTCAATGGGCTCAATTCCATCCTTTGTATTATTGGATTCCACATATTTAATCTTTTCAAATATATGAAGAGAAAGGAGGGGTATGGAAAAACAATACATAAAATCTTTGTCTAAGTAAAAACAAAGGTTATATCTATATATAACTGCTGAATAATCCTTCCTTGTCAACTACTTTAGAGAATTTAAGCGACTGACTTTGCTTATTAATTAGTAGTGATGAGTAATAACATAGGGCAAACTGACTGGAAGATAAGGTCTCTTCTGAAACAGAAAATACATGCTGTTATGTAATGCATAAACACATAACTTAGAGTTTTCCTTTTAACCAATTAAGCTCTCCTTTTGTTTACTAAGAAAAGCAATTTATTAGCAATACACATACAAAAGCAGAAGCAGAGGCTAAATTCACATGTTACAGACATTGCCCTTCATCCCCAGCATGTTGCTGGGCCAGGTTATGACTGCTGCAAACAGTAATATTTATATTTTGAATGCTAAACTGGCAAAAAAATATCATTGAACACACCTTTGATTCACTATTTTTGCTGTGCATGTTTTTCCTCTTTATCTTTTGAAACTTCAAAAGAGACAGTTGAAAACTCTAATGTTAACTAAAAAAATGGCTGAGAACCCTAAATTATACTGACTCTCAAAAAGTGAAAAAGTTTAAAATAATAGTTTCAGAAAATAGAATTGAGTTAAGCCAAATTTTTATCTCTAAGCCAGTTAGTGGCATGACACTTCCTTCTGTTGTATTGCCCAGAATGGGCTAAGTGGTCAAGCATTTCCTTCTAAAGAAACACACATCTGAATGGCAAGGCCCATGACACACACCCATCTCTACCCCACAGCCTTGGTTGCTGTTTTACCGAAATACAAACACTCCTCAGAGGAGTCCAGCAAGGCCAAAGCTTCCCTCAGCCTGCTTACTGACATAAATATGGACTTTCTCACTAACAACTGTTTCTACCTTCATTCAGAGCTATGATCTTTCCACAGGCACCATGGTATGAGATGTCCTTAGAGAGATCAGAGACCACAGAAAACATGTAGGAAATTTTCAGCTTATATTAAAAATGTCACAAAGGGTGAACACAGATAGAATGTTTTCTACATGTTTTTCCTAGAAAAGAATGATGGTCTATGGCCCACAATTTGAATCAGGAGGTGACACCTTAAAAATATATTTAGCATTATCATATTGTGCATATAGATGAATATACTTTGACTATGATATAAAGAAATACTACACATTCATTATAACAAGCATTATGGTTCAAATGCAAAATGTCCACCCTAGATGCTTATGTTTCAACTTTTGGTTCCCAGGTAGTGGCATTGGTTGGAAAGGTTATAAAAGATTTGGGATCGTGGTCTAGCTGGAAGAAATGGGTTTCTCGTAACAGGGCTTGGGTATCATGTTCACTTCTAGTTCTCATATGAGTCTTCTCCTTTCTGATCCACCAAAATGTGAATGCATAGCATTACACACTCCCATCACCATCGCTGATGATACATCAGGGACAATGAGATACAACAAATTTTTCCTCCCTTAAGTTGAGATTATAGGATAAAATTTTAGTTTAATTTAATTTAAAATAGTTCAATGTTTGACTTGTAGATAGTAACTGCTATTTTCAACATTAGAAACTTTAAGAAAACAAAGATTAAAAAAGTATAGTCTGGGCTCCAGTCTCAGACACCTCAGGTTCACACATCATCCTGTCTATTCGGGCCTTATTCTTTGGTGAATCTATGTTAATTGTTGTCACATGCAAGGCAGACCTGATAAAATAACATTAATGTTTACAGCATTAACTAAAATAACTTACAGAAGCCACACCACCTCATAGCTTATAAAGGAGAAAAATAGACCTCTAAGAGTCTAGAATAGCTACACATAATAGATAAGAGAATAAGTATATAAGTCCATCCAAAAAGAGCTTATGGGTATGTGTAACTACATTTAAACTTAGAGCAATATTTTCTCTTTTTCAACTAAAAGAAAGATGCAAACATACAAGCTAGACTCAAGGGAGAGACTGGCAATATTCATTCAAGGGTAGGAAGTCCTTACTATCCAGTTTTAAGAGGATCTCTCATCACAAAAGACACACTTTTCTTTGTAAGGCTACAAATCTCACCATCCTAACACATTACCAGTGCAATCCTCCCCATTCCAATTAAGGTTCCCAAGGAGCCTTCAAAGCCCATGTAGTTCTATTCAAACTGAGGGAATTCTACAAAAGCCATTTTCTGCTTATCTTCAGGACCAGCAGTGAAAACTTACTACATAAATAAATAATAAATGAGTACTTTTGAATAATGTTTTTCTTCTTGCTAAGCTTAATTCCAGGAGGAGTTTTCTATTCATTCCCACCAGTATTCTGTGTTGCTGGTCCAAGTAAACTTGTCATTTGGCTGTTCTTTGGTATGCATTTTGAGAGAGTTGTTTTCTCAGGATTCCATGCTGAATGGGAGGAGCTGAACTGTGTCTTTAAAAGCCAGATCTCAAATCTCAGTATTTTTTCCTAAGATGGTACAGTTTTGGATTGTTGTCCTGTATACAGCAGTAGCCTCAAAAACAGAAATTTCCTAGCAGAAATTGGGCCTGTAATTTTTAATAAGAAATGCTCTATGCTGTTTCAACAGTTATGAAAAAGCAAAAATTGCAGGACATTGCAGAAGATAATCCCTCATGGACTAGAGATGTAGAACATGAGCCTCACACTCAGCTCCAGCATTTCCAAGAAAAAGAAGACACAGGATAATAAAATAGATTAGAAAATGAAATCTCAGAAGGTTGGATATAGTTACCCCTCGGGAGCACATGTGGAGTCTTTTATTGAAGAGTGAATCAAAGAGGAACAAAGAGAATGGCCTGTCTCAAAGAAAGGGTCATGATGTATGAAGCAAGTCCTTTGAAAGGACAGTGTATAAAGAAACACCTGACTCCTCCCTCTTCTTTAGATTGTAAAACCCGCTGGAAAGATGGCTCAGAGGTTAAGAGCACTGACTGGGGGCTGGAGAGATGGCTCAGCGGTTAAGGGTACTGACCGCTCTTCCAGAGGACCTGAGTTCAATTCCCAGCACCCACATGGCAGCTAACAAACTGTCTGTAGTTCCAGTTCCCAGTTCCAGGCAAACACCAAGGCAAATAAATAAAAAAATAAGTAAAATAGATTGTAAAACCCATAGGTAACCCAGGAACTTGTAAAGAATAGAGTGGAAATTTTATGGTTTTGGCAGGAGGAGGATATATTTCCATCTAACAAAGTATGTAAAACTATAAGTGAAAACAGAAATTAATTTCATAAACTGGTTGAATGGACCACAACAACATCTCTACCATATTACTACTAAATGTATAATGAGCAGCTTATGTCTGGCACATAATTTTTCAGGAACAGAGGTAAAAGACAACGGAGCCAACAGAAAGCACAGAACATGAGCATACCGAACGTCAAGCTATCAGAAAAATGTTTCACCAGCAACTTCCAAGTTTCTTAACTTCCAAGTTTCTCATACTGTATATAAAAAAATTGGCACAGTATCTCTCAAGCCAATCGAGAAATCAGAAGAATAATATTGCAGTTACTCATGATGTTTTTCATGAGGCAAAATGAAACATAAATATGAAGAAAAAGTAAATTAGGACTTTGATACTTGAGTTATCAATGGTATTTTATGTGGCAGATCTCTAATAGAAAATTTCAAGTTTCCAAACTGTGTGATTCATCTTGATAGATAACAAATATGCAAGTATAAAAGACAAAAATATGCATTAACAGTTTAGCAAAACAATTTAATAGAAAACTTTTGCTTTTTTAAATTAATGGTTAGAGGAAAAATGAAAGACCTATAGCATGTGAATTTATAGCCCACATAAGTGCTCTGACATTTCAAACATAGGACATAAATGGCGGGACCCTTCCAAGGAGGATAGCACATTTACAAACTAATGTTTACAAACTTAAGCATAAATACTACGTTATGAAATGCATGCAAGTGTTGGTTGAATTAGAACTTGCTACAGTGGACCTAGAAGGCGTCTTTGGAATATGTAAATTTGGTATAGAAGTTGTATCTACAAATTCATGAGGTTTGGTGTTTCTTCTCTTTAAAGAGAATAAAAAGGTAGTCTTCCTTCTTCAGACAATGTGGCAAATGAGTTAATGGAAAACTAGCTTCTAGTTACTCTCCTTTAATGAAAACTACTAAGTATTCCTTTCCTGTACACAGTGATTAACTTCCATCTTGTGTGACTTCATAATGATTTCCTCTATTTTCAATTACAATACTGTTGCCTCAAACCTTCTTTATGGTAACACAACTTACTTTATGTCCTTCCTTCCTTTTTTTCCTTCCTTCTTCTCTGTCTCTTTTCTCTTAAATTTTATTGTCTAAGTATGTATCATCATCTACCATATAGCCAAAGAACACAGCTGAATGTATGGTATAAAAGGAAATTAACTTTCAAAACAAATGCACGTGCTCTAAATTTTAATTGTCTTGAATTGACTATAATACACAAGCATATAAGCTCTTCCAAGCCCATGCTTCCATCAATTCTTTGTGAATTATCTGCATACAGAAAATGTTTGATGGATTCATAAGTTCATATTTGCATCTTTTTAGCAAGGAAAACAGCTGAATTCAGTTAGTTTGACTTCATGTCAACTAAATATTGATGCATTCAGTAAACACCTAAAAACAAGGCATCCTGGGCCTACATTCACTCAATCTAAAAATCTTGTCAATAATTTTGCTGGCATGACAACTATACAGCCAATTCATGATTTTTTTAAAAGTGCTATATTGAAAGCAGCAAATTATCTTTATCAAAATGTCATTTCTGAAAATATTCTCTTTAAAATGACAATGCTGTAAACAGCTATCTCTATGCCAATAATTAAGCATAATTAAATGCTGGACTTCTCATACAGCCTCCCTTCTTCTCCAGATCTTATTTTTCTGGACAGAGTTCAATTTTTTTTCAAGTACATCTTGTTCTTGTCAGGGGAAAATGAAGCTACCAGTTTAAAAAAATTATTAATAGAATTAAAAAGCATATCCAGCCAATAATGAATCCCAATGACTGTGAAGATTTTTTTCTAAACAGAGCATGGCATTAAGAAGCAGCAGGGAAGTGCAGTGGTGTATGCACATGTAATCATAAGGAAGAGAAGGTGTCCTGAGACATCTGTGCTCAAGACAATGGTTGGGGTCCTTGCTCTTTCTCTACAGAGTAACTACCATTGGTCACATTTTGCTTTATTTGAACTTTTAAATGTATATTTGTGTGAATAATGCAGCCTCAAAATATTCATGTACTAAAAACTTAATTCACAAATCATATTTGGAGGTCCAACCTTTGGAACGTACTTTGGATTAAATGAAGTCACAGGGGCCCTCATGAAATTGTTTGATTTGGAGACTATCCTCCTGAGCGAGGTCTTACAAACAAACCCAGAAAGATAAGCAGGGGATGTACTCATTCATTAGTGGACTTTAAGCAAAAGCATTCTTATTTCATTGAAAGAAGATGGGTGAATAAAATGACTTAAAACACAAACACACACACACACACACACACACACACACACACACACACAAACCCCTCTGGTTTGACAGTAGAAGGGTTGCTTAGCAGGAATTTGTGGTGACCATAGTGCATCTGTGGGCATTAGCTGTCACCTACTGTGCTTTCTTTATCTGTAGCTGAGCCTAACCTGGCTTGAGATGCTTTAGATTTTACTTTTTTATGTTCCATGTATTTCAGAGAAAAGAGACATAGAGAACAGTTATTTTCATTATTTGTCCCTAAACTGGGCAAATAAAACATCCATCCTTTCTAGTTACTTGGTATCAAATGTTTTATGAAATCAAGAGAAAACAGACTAATAGAAGATCAGATGAATTTGCAAAAAGAGCTAGAATGGGACCAAAGTCAGAAAGATAAACAAGTGGAATAGCTAGTAATGACAGTCAACATCACATGAACTTTATTTCACTCAGTGCAGCTACAGAGCGGCAGGTAGGGGCAGATGCAGGATCAAGTTTATGCTCAGGTTAATTTAGCTTCAGCAATGTAAGACTCTATTATCTAATCTGTGAAGAAGCAGTTCTTCCTGACATCCTATACACAAGAGAGTATGATTCTTACAAACACAAATAGGGTAGGCTTAGGAGACATATGTGAAGTAACTCTGGTGTCTTAGTTAGGGTTTCTATTGCTGTGACCAAATACCATGACCAAATAGCAAGTTGGGGAGGAAAAGGTTTATTTGGCTTCCACTTCAGAATTGCTGTTAATCACTGAAGGAAGTCAGGAAAAGAACTCAAAACAGAGGCAGGAACTGATGCAGAGACCATGAAGAGGAGTGGCTTAAAAGCTTGTTTCCCATGGCTTGCTCAGCCAGCCTTCTTATAGAACCCAGTGCCAGCAGCCCAGGATGGCACCGCTAAAGATGGGCTGGGCCCTTCCCCCTGATCACTAAACAAGAAAATGTCTTATAGCTGGATCTCATGGAGACATTTCCTCAGCTGAAGCTCCTACCTCTGATGACTTCTGGTTATGTCAGGTTGACACACAAAAACCACCCAGTACATCTGGACGGTCTCTGAGATGAAAAGTCTTCAAACAGATAATACACTCTTTTTCCTCTCTTCAAAAAACAATGTGATAGGCTATCATTGGCTAATTTCTGCAATGTCCAATTTTAATGCTGGTTTATAAAACACACACATATTGTTAATTGAAAAATATATATATATATGTTGGGCTCACTTTATACACATAGCATGCCTTCGTTCATTTAAATACAAAGAAACTTACCTGAAAAGGCACCTGAGAATATATAAAAAATTATATAAATATTTGATTCTCCATTTTTTCCCTTTCAGATCAAAGATAAATCTTCATTTTTTTTTGAAATATATACCATTAGGCTTATAATCTTAGCTGGATGTCTTTAACAGTGGCCTTTATAGAATCACTCAGACTTTAAGTTTTCTTACAACATAGGCATCCCAGTCTTTCAATTATTTATCTCGCCACTTGCTTATTTTATTTTCCATGGATCTTATTTGAGATATTTTGGTTGGAAAACACAGAAAATCTAGTCTGACCAGCTTAAGTAAAAAAAGGATGTATCTATTTATTTAGCTAGAATGGCCCCAGCTTGTACAGCCTGTAAGTTAGTTGATGGTAAAGCCAATGATGTTACCAAGACAGTTGTTTCTGCATAGCTAACCATAGAGGGGATTTTATCCTAAAATAGATCCCTCCTCTGTGCTAGGAGAAACTGAAATTGAACCCTACTAACAATGCCAGAAAGTTATTACCATCACATCATTACCATTCAATCATATAGTGTGAATAATTGAGATATTTTAAAAAATAATTTAAATGTCTTAAATTTTAAAAATCCTTGTTGAATAAATTAACTAAGAAATAAACTGGTGTAATTCCAAATCAGTTTTATTAGGTCTCTGTCTTGATAAACACCCACAAGCCTTATCTAAAGCTCATTATTTTCACTACTTGACCATACAGATTAATTATGTCTACATTTTAATTTAAGATATGACATGAGCTACTCTTACAAGACTTTTAGTAGCATATGGCACTCAGTTCAATGCTATGTACATGATAAGTGCTCATGAAATAGTCACTGATGATTAGAATCCAGGAGGCCATGCTTAAATGTGATTTTTTTAAGAAGTTTTGAGTTTAAAATTTTGTTTTCAGTTTTTTGCTTTAAAGTAAAAAAAAAAAGATATTTCTAAAAAGCCACATTCCAGAAATTAGTCATGAACCAGTCTTTTTTAAATAAATGATTACCTTTTCTTAGAGCATCTTTTTGAAGGCTTGACAAAACTGTGAATCAACAATACCAACATAAGCAGAAATAAAAAAACATTTGAATATTCCATATGATAAGTTTTCAGCACCATAATGTCTGTGCATGACCACTGGATGATCACTGAGGTGGTTTCCCAACAGTTAACATAGCTCCCATCTGCTAGAGACTAGGAAAAATACAGCAACAGTCACACTTGGATTTCTTTTTATTTTACACTTCAATACAATTCTTATTTATATGTTGTTTATTATATATAAAATATATTACTTCAGTTTTAAATTCACATCACTTAAACATGCACACAAATATTGGTTGCATATAAATATTTTTATGAGTAAGATTGCTCAATCCAAATATTTGTAAAATATTGAGCTATATAGCATGAGGTAGGCAAAGCCCACGTCAAAAACTTAATTTCCTGTATTACAATATTGTATATACTTTTATTTTATATAAACTTGAATCCACTTAGGAAGTAGAAAATGCATTGCGGATACAGTTTGCTATAATGTGAAAAGATTCCCTGGCCTCTCATTGAAGCTAAGTCTACAGTACCATTTCCTATATGAAGAGATAACTGAGTTATGGCTGGATTTGAACTATTCACCATGTCATCCTCACAATATCTTCTCTGAGACACAAGAAAAGTAGAGAAAAAAATCCAGTCTGGCAGAGTAAATGGACATGTGTTCACCTTTTGACTGAGACAAGACTTGAATGGTATGGGCCAGATTAGCAGTCCTGTGAGCTTCCAGGGATCTATCTGCCTTCCTTGCTGGATTTGCAGGCTCATGAGCACATATCACTAAGCCCAGCATTTCTCATGCGACTTGGGGACTGGCGCTTAACTCTTCATTCTTTTAAGGTAAATGCTTCACTGAGCCAACCATAAGCCCAGCTCTTAATGTTATATTTCTTTTTTTATTATGAATAAAGTCATATATTTTTACCCATGTATCCCCTAGTTCAGACTTCTTTCCCCCTCCCACCCCTCCCAATCACTCTCTCTTGTCCTCATCACTTTATCTCCTCCCCAGTAATGGTAGGAGGTCCCAAGGTCCCAAGGTGGCTTAGTTCAGCATCCACTTCAGGCAAATCCGCTTTCCTCATCCCAACATCAAGACTGGGTCAGGTGTTCCTCTAGAGGGAGTGGGTTCAATGAATCCCATTCCTGTAATCCCTACACTCCCTCATAGACATGCTCAGAACATTTGTCTCTTTGATGATTCTAGATCCTGTCAGGTTTGTCAATATTAACCACCACTCCTAATCAACACTTTTCCAACTGAATCCCCTGCCAAAGATTCTCAGTTTTGATGGCTCTACTGTCTTTACTTTCTCCCAGGTCCTAAAGTCATTTGTTTTTTTTTTTAAGTTCTTTGCTGTGTTTTCTCAGGAGTTGTCTTCTACTCTATAATTCCTCAACTCCTGTTCTCTAAACTCTCCTTAATAGAGTACATTTTTTGTTGTTTTCTTTCAGGTTGACAAAAATTAACCAGCACAGTGATGAAATACTTCAGGAATTGAAAGCCTTAGGGAACCAAGTGCCTGTGACACTTGACCATTACTGCAGGCATGGTGACCATAAGGACACCAAGGTGAAGCTTAACAGCTTTAAACTCTCACATCAAGTCATTATGGTTTCAATTGCACCCATAAAATCGTTTTTTCTTTCTTGTAACCATGGATATGATGTCATAGGTAATACAATTCCAATGTTGAAATTTGCAGATTCAAGTTACACCGCTAACTCACAATTTAAGATAAACTTGTGAATCTGAATATGACAGTTATGGTACTGAGCAGTAATGAGGAACTATAGTTTAGATTGAGATATTTGAACAGATCCAAAAGAATTTACAATCACAGCCCTCCAAGTGTCTTTGGTCTTCTCTTACCAAAAAAAATCATTCTACCCTTTGGTCTGTATATAGCAGCCCTTTCTAATGAATGTCTATTTTAAGAGAGAAAGGAAAAACACTCATGAGAACAGTTGGCTTACAGTGGGATAGTTCTTTTCCTAAATATCTACCCCAATTACCATCATTTCTCCATAGTCAAATATTGGTTTGCTCCTGAAGACAGGAGTGAGACCTTCAAGAACGGAGACAGATTATTCTCTATGAGATGGGAGATATCATTAAAGTATTTTGTCAGAAATCTGGAAAATAGGTGTAGAATTTTATTCTGAAAATGGCAGGCCAAAGCAAATGAGACCTAATATCAGATTTGGCTGCATTCCTAATATGGCAGAAGCCTGAGATTTTCTGATAAAATGCTAGCTCTCAACTCACAACAAGCCACTGGATAAAACATCTGACATCTAGCCACAAGAAAGTGCTGCAGGCAGTGAGGTTACAGTACCCAATATACTATGACATGGGGAAGAATCCAGAGGAGCAGAAAAGTCCCAACTCTAGAATGACCCATAGTACATTCCCTTAATGAACATATTAAGAAATATATCCATGACAATCTCGCTAACAAAGTGTATGCTATCTGAATCTTGAATGTCAGGAATGACACTGAGAGGTGTTATCCCCAATAGGTTCCCCATTCAACTGGGATAATGGGTACCAAAGCCTATTTTCCATAGAAAAGATGGATATATTTATCATAACACTGAGCAAAATATATTTTAGCAGAAATAATAATTTATGTTGCCTGAAATCAATCAGATTTTGTCCTAGAAATGGAATAGACAAGAAGCCTACAGCATTGTAAGTTTGTCTACATTATTTTTAGAAAAAGGAAAATTATGGTATGCTTTAACCTAATTTGGCTTATCAAAATGTAAAGTCCAACTACAGAAAAAAGAAATTTACTTTAAAATGTCAAAAAATAGAAAGATGAGAATATCTTTTAAAAATATTAACAACTAAAAATTAAAATCCTTCTACAGAGAGGGTGAGATAGAGAGATTAAACACCCTGAGTAAAATCCTTATCTTTCAGAACTCCAGTAATGTAATTTTTCTCACTAGTAGAATAAAGGAGTTAATCATTGTAATCTCAATGCATAAAGAATTTGAAATAATATTGGATTCAACTTTTAATTTTAAGATGTTAGAAAACTATTAAGATAAGAAACTTTATCTAACTTTATTATAAATGGTACTTATAAAAAAGCTGCTAGTATTGCCTTGGTATTTCTTTTAATATCAATACACACATACATGAAAATATTTCCTACTACTTGTGTTCAACATTATATTTAAGCGTTTATCCAGCAGGGTAAAATTACAAATTTTAAAAAATTATAGATTGAATCAAAACAAAACTGTCATCTTTTTATTAATTATAGACACCCTGCAATAAAGGAGCATTTTGAGAAACAAAAGAATACTGTCAATTTCACAACAAAGACCATGAGTGTTAAAAATTCAAAGTATTTTCAACCTAAGGGATGAGAGAAACAGCCTGATTCCAGATGCACATTTAGATCTGGAGGAAAAAAGTTTTCCTCATCACAACTGCCCCCACTTTCTGTTCAGTCTCTGAGGGTGTGTATGTGGGAAACCTCCCCTGACTACCTTCTTTCAAGTAGTAAGCTCTCGTCTGAAATTATAATTATAGTTCTATCTTCTACAAGCTTTGTGATCCCCCAACATGGTATTTTTAACCACATTAAAATATAGAAAAAAATAAACTAAGTGGGAATGCAGCATCTACAGCAGCCTCACTGGGGCTTGGCAGGGTAGAAATTATAAAATGCTCCTTCCTTAGCTCTGTTGTACATTTCCTTTTCATGGATATGCAACAGTGAAGTAGTCTGTAAAATGAAAGAAAAATCAAATTTAAATTACTTGGTACAAATTCTGTGTTGTAAATAAATGATCTTGTTTATGTAATATGAGCCTGAATTACAAAAAAAAAAAAAATACAAACCTCCACTTAAGAACCATAAAATTAAATAAGAGGAAAAAGGAGCAAAAATACCATTCATGGCTACATTGTTACTATATTTTTCCTATTCTTGCAAAGACTGAATGGAGTTACATGAATTGTTTTGAGTGCTTAGTCACACAAATCACAATATTTATACCTGCACGGAACACTGAAAGACTGCCCTGTTATAGAGAAAAGAAAGCTCAATTCTTTCTGCTTACAAGGGCAGAGGCTCCACCCATTTATGTAACCAACTATAGATATTTTCATTTCTGTGGATCATCTCTTAACCTGCAAAATCTCCACATTTATCATTTGCATAGGAATGTTGGAAAGTTTGAAGTGCATTAAATGAAAAGATTAGGGCAAGTTTGTTTATGTAGGCTACAGCTTTCTTGTATTTGTTCAACTGTATTCATTTTTCACACATACATAACTAAGTTGGATATTTATCAAACCAGTTAGGGAACTAATCCAACAGTACAGACAAGATGCAATAACGAAATGTCTAGAAAGGTTCCTGAGTGCAACAGAAATCCAGAGAAAAGCTATAGTAGTCAAATGTATTTAATTTAAGACTCAAAATGCATTTTTTTCCTGAGTGGCTGATAGCTGTACAGAGGAATATAGGAAATATAATGGTGTGCCCATCCATTCTTCAGATACAGGAAAACACTCTCTTGGCTTCCAAGGAAGCTGCCTACTGAAGGCTTTCTGCAGGTCCTCCTACAGAATCATCTTTCATCAAAGGCAGGTACCACCCAAGGCCACACTATCTGAAGGAATCCTCCTCCTAAGACAAATTGGTACAAAGTTTTGTTGTATTAGGTTCCCTGGCCCAGACTTTCTGGGCCTGGACCAAAGGTTTAGCTCCACTCTCTGCCCCGCTCTGCCGCAAATAATCACACACAGACTTATATAATTTTTACGCTAATTGACTTAGGGCCCAGGCATGTAATTGGCTAGCTCATGCTCTCAATCTAACCCATCTTGTTCTGCCATGCTGTTCAATACCTTTCCTCAGAGCAGCATTTCAGCTTCTTTCTTCTCCGTCTACTGTCTTCTCGTCCTGTCTGTGGCAGCTCTCTCTGGAGTCTGTCTTGAGTCTCTGCCTGGCATCTGTGTCCTGTCTGAGATGTTACTGAGTTTTCTTAGCCTGGTAGCCCCGCCCACACTTCCTGTTCACCTTTGGCCAATCAGCTTTTTATTAAACCCATAGGCAGGACAAATATTTACATTACCAGCAAAATCCCACTACAAAGTTTCATCTCCTGTCTTCTATAGTAACAGCTCTTAGTGGCCTTCAGTTTCAGGGCATCTTAAGTCCGCCCCAGTGTAAAAGGCAAGACTGCTGTCATTACCTCAGCTCAACTTCTTCCCTCACCTGGAACCTCTTCTTCATTCTCTGCTGGATGCTCTTCCAGGACCTGTCCATAATGACCTGCATGTAAATCTTCAAATTTTCACTTTCCAAAATCTCTGATCTAAAGTCCAATGAAAAGTTGACTTTGTGTGCAATTAGGCAGTAGAAAGCTGGTGGACCAGCTGGCCCAGTTAACACAGGAAGAAAGCAAGATACAATGAAAAGCATGGCTCAGGAGACTGCAAGACCTCAAATGCCACCCTAGTTTAGAATTCAGCTCATGGCTCAGCATTTCAAGTTTTCAAATGCTGAGTGGACCAGAGCTACAAATTCATCCTCCTGGATGAGAAGGCAGAGCTAAAATTAATAAAAATGCAAGCATGAAAATTCTTCAGAGTTTGATGCTATTTAAAAATCTACATGAACTTTGCATTTTATACATAATTATTAGCACATTTTCAAGCTACTCATCTCTACTATTGAGCTGTTCAGAAAGTACAGCCCTTAGGGAGGGAAGAAACAGTATGTGTTTAATTTTTGGTAGATAAGTGGCCTGGTAAATATCTCCAATTAGAGTGGTCAATGCATCAAGTACAAGTGAAATAAGTGGAGAAGAATGCCATGACAGTGTTGTCTGGCTTCCAGGCTACCTGATAATCATGAGAAAAAGAGGAGTTGATGCATACGGTCTTCAAAGAACTGATGGAGAGTGTCTTATAATGTGTCAGGGTGACCAGAGAGAAAAGAGAAGACAATAGGACCCTGGGAAGAATTTTTAAGCCACCAACAAAGCACAGATGTAAGAAAAGCAGAACATCTTTTATTTGTGTGTTTTCTCTCTCTCTCTCTCTCTCTCTCTCTCTCTCTCTGTCTCTCTCTCTCTCTCTCTCTCTCTCTCCCTCTCTCTCTCTCTTGGCATTTTTGAGTTATAGGCAAATTCAAGATGATCTAAATGAAATACTCCTTTAAACACTATTTTCTCCAAAATAATTATGATGCTGGCATGCTGCCTAAATGTTTGCTGATATGTTGGCGCTTGTATAGATTCCAGCTTGACCTTGTTGGGCATATGCAAATGAGATTCCCATGCAGGAAAGATGTTCCGCAAAGGGGTCCAGATACCTTTGTGGAACTGTTTTGGGCTTTCTGTCCCTTTCTGCTTCCTGTAGGCTCTGTAAAGTATTCCTACAAAGGATTGAGGTACAGGATAAGGAGGTAAAAAGCTTTTTGGCACCATCAGTGTTCACTCTTTGAAGCAGAAAGCTAATGAGTGGAGTAGAGCTTTGTATATTTGAACCCGTTCGCTCCTCCCCTCCTGCTAGCACCACTTTCTCTCTATGGATGTTCTCTTCCCTTCCCCCACCTGTTCTCGGACTCACACATGTGGTTTGTCCTGCTGGGTTAGAGCTTTCCCCTACTCTTTGTCAAAACTCTGCATTAATGTTTTAATTGTAAATAAATTCAGGGCTCACATGCAAATAAGGGTACCCATGTGGTAGTCTCTAATAACCTCTAGGGGAATAAATGATCTAGAACAGTATCTTCATAACAACAAAAGCTGTGTGCAGAAAGACTGTGTGCTTAGAAAACTGGAAAGGGTATGTAGGGCAAACAGAAAGCAGAGCACTGGCCTAGGACACCATAATATATGTCAGAAACCACCCTTAGTCTCCATTCATTTAAGTTTTTGTTTATCTGTTTGCTTTTAAAGACAAAATTTTATTGTGTAGTCATGACTATAGACCAGGCTGGCCTCGAACTCAGAGATCTGCCTTCCTCTGCCTTCTTAATTGCTCCCTGTTGAGTATCTTACAAAGTGGTGATAAACTTCACTGAGACCTTGACTTTTTACACCAATTATAGCAGCGTCATTCTATCTCATATGGGGCAAAGTGTATTTAATGTTTTTAGTGGAAAGAATGAGTAAGTAATTTTTGTTAATTTATAGAATACATAGTACCCTCACACAGAGCATAGATATTTACAAGACTCTTACCACTGTGCATCATGAAGACTTATCAGAGGAACATCTTTGAATACTGTGGTGAGGATAAAACCATGTGCCATGATGGATTGTGCCTAGAAATCTGTCGAGATTGAATGATCATTGACAAACAGTATGATGAGATATGTAACCTGATTTTTAGGCTGAATGGCCAAGCATAGCCAGATCCTTGTTGGAGGATTACATCCCAGTTCCTGCAGAAGTTCTCAATTCCCAAACCTTGAGTACCAAATAGTTTTATTTCCATAGCTCAGAAGACTAATCATGGCAGACAGCATCTACAGGCACATGCCCATTGAACAATAGAGATGGAAACAATGAAGGTTCTGAGAAATGTGTTACACCCCATGATGCCTCAATTTATTTGCACTAGAAATGCATTACTCTAATAGTAATATCACTCTAGCATATATATTGTGTAGAATATATAAGGCATACATATATAAAGTATATAAGGTGTGCATATACATACACTATAAATAGCTTATGACTGTATACAAAGAAGTATAAATTATCAATCAATATAAATCAAATGTGGAGTGAAAAAGAGAGACTGAAACAATATAAAGGCAATCTAAGAGAAGAATGTTCATGATAGTCTGGCTATGGCCGAGGTCTGGGATTTCTAAGACCAACATGGACGTGGGGGTGAGGATGAGGGTGGGGGTACAGCTTAACATTTCAAAAACTTAATAGCTACTTTTGACATTACTCAGTAGTTCTTATAAAAATAGTACCTGCTATGTAAATGATCATTTATAGCATACTCCAATGATTAAAACTGATTTCATTGATCTAATTCTTATGATGACTCTCAGCAAAGTCTTTATTTCTCTTTCCAATAAATAATCTTATGAAAAAAATCCTCATAGGGCAGCCTTACTAAGAATGAATATCCAGGTTCTTGGTCAATTAGCTTCATCCAAACATGTATCTTTATTTTCAGCCTTTAAAAAAATTTTATTTATTATGTATACATGTTCTGCCTGTTTATTTACATGCACACCAGAAGAGAGCACTAGATCTCATGATAGATGGTTGTGAGACACCATGTGGTTGCTGGGAATTGAACTCAGGTCCTCTGGAAGAGCATCCAGTGCTCTTAACCTCTGAGCCATCTCTCTAGTCCAAGTATATTGTTTAACAACTTGGAAGTTAATGTGTATGAACCCCATGAATTCTTCTCTGAATGTTATTTCTTAAAACTCAACTATTAAGAAACCTAATGATGCTATTCCATCTTCTATCCCTTACAATCTGTAGGTGTGGAAGACTGCCAGATCCAGCAGACCTCAAGGTCAGAGCTGAATGTGCTGTGATGGACAATCTGAGAATACTTATACAAATGTGGGAACTCAGTAATGAAACTGTAGGATGTCTCCAAAGCAGGCTATTTATAAATCTATTTAAAGCTTAGAGTATTGTTATTCATAACATCACTACAATGCTAAGAGTCAAGATACTGAAGAACCAGATAGGCACGATAGAGTAATATTCTCTGTTTAGTAAACATATCTGTTCTTAATCACTTAATGTAGTGCTAAGAGGACTGTTACATCTTAGGGGGAAATGAGAAAAGCAAGAAACAAACAAAAATAATACTTGTGTCTCTAGAGGTAAAGAGCACTCAGTTCGAGATAATGTCTCAAAATTATGCCATGATACATCATATACAATCGTGTTCATCTCAATATACAGAAAAATCAAGTACATCTTCACTGTAATGCAGTTTGCTATGTTGAATGTAGGTTCAAATAGGAGTGTAATCACAAGATTTAGACCCTTTGCATGTGCCTTTTATGTACTTCAAAGTGACATTTTTGATTTTTATGTTGTAGAAACAACTTTCATCTAAAACTATCAATACATCAGATATTAAAAACTATCTATGCCCAGAAGATAGTTTAGACAGTTTGAACAATCAGGTACTTTTGATTTTTGCTGAGAACATCTGAGAATAAAGCCATTATATAAGGGATTACTCTATTCAATCCAGCTAAATACCCTGTTCCACAACAAATTTCTTTTTAAAAAAAAGTAGACTCTGAGTCTGAATAATTTTAAGTGGGAAGGTCTTATTAAAAGTAATGTAACCCTGAAGTATATTGATGTATAAAAACTGGCCAGGTTATCAGAGCCCATTCCCTACAGATGAACACCTTACTCAGCCCTGATATTGGGGGTAGGGACTAGGACCTACCTACTTCAGCTGGATATGCCAGACTAAACGGACTCATCTTGGGATTCCTTGCCCTCCCTGGAGAATGGGTGAGGAGATATGGGGGAGGCTGAGTGAGAACTGGGAGGAAGAGGAGCAGTGGTCTGTATGGAAAACCTTTTTAAATAAAAAAAATTTACTTAAAAAATAGAAATAAAATTGGCCAGGTATATAACAGGAAACAAAAATGTATATGTGCCATAATATAATCACTTAAGAGTATTCTGCCTATACCTGTACTTTCTACAAATTCAGGAAATGCTCCATGTATACTTACTTTTCTCAGTACTCAATACAACATATATATGTAAAAATATATGTTCAGATATATTCAAAATGTCGTATATTATGGTGCAAATACTATGCACTAAAGATCAAACAGTTGTTGAAAAAAATAACCAACCTGGAATTAATTCTCAAGAGAGTGAAATATTCTATATGCTGCAAAAAGCATTGGATTTGGGGGTCAGGTAAAAACCCAGCACAAAGGAAACTCCCAGGTATCTACAAGGAAGCTGCACATTTAGACTTCTAGCAATGACAAATATATTGCCTGAACTGGCCATCTACAGTGACCAGATTGGTGTCTAGCCTAATTGTCATCAGAGAAGCTTCATTTAGCAACTGATGGAAACAGATGAAGACCCACAGCTGAACATTAGGCAGAGCTTGGGTAATCCTGCAGAAGTGGGGGAAAAAGGATAATACGAGCCAGAGAATCAAGGACAATACAAATTAACTCAACCTGGGTCAAAGAGGCTCACAGAGACTGAACCCATAACCAGGGAGCCTGCATGGGACTGACCTTGCACTCTGCATACATGTTAGAGTTGTGTGGCTTGATCCTCTTATGAAACTCCTAACAGTGGGAAAGAGGACTGTCTCCAGGTCTTTTACAGGCTTTTGGGACCCTACTCCTCATAGTGGGTAGCTTTGCCCAACCATCATACATGGAGTCTTACTGTAACTTGATATGCTATCTTTGTTGATACTCATGGGAAACCTACACTTTCCTGGGTAGCAGCAGAAGAGAAATGGATTGGGGGATGGGAACAGAGGGATAGTGGGAAGGGGAAGATTTTGGCTGGAATGTAAAGTAAATAAATTTATTATACAATATTTATAAACAATATTTTCAAACTCCAAGTGAAAAATAATTATTTTGATCACTTACATATTAGGTTTTGTAACAGGATTTATTTGGAGCCATCAAGCAGCTTCCAAATCCTGACAAGAAGACTTATTATTAGTTGTGTATGTTTGACATTATCTTATGTTTGTCCCACTGAGCCTTATAAGACACTTTAACCTGTTTTTCTTCATGTACATTTGCCTCAGGTCTTTTTACCTTTCTTTCATTCTGTATGTTCTGCTCCATGTCTGTCTGCCTGGTGGCTGCCTGGCTGGCTGGTCCCGGGCATCTTCCTCTCTTTCTCCCTCATTTCTCCTGAGCTGAGATTCCTCCTCCTACTTATTCCCTGTGCCTGCCAGTCCCACCCATTTTTCTCTTGTCTAGCTATTGATCTTTCAGCTTCTTATTAGACCAACCAGGTGTCTTAGGCAGGCAAGGTGAAACAGCAATACATAGTTACAAAATTAAACAAATTCCAAATAAACAAAAGCAGCACACCTTTACATAGTTAAACAATTATTCTGCAACCCAAACAAATGGAAGCCATCCTTACTTGAACAAGTATTTTATTCCACAACAAGGTCTTGATGAATCTCAATCAAAATAATATGCTTGGAAACTGTATAACACATGACCTACTATGTTATACATCAAGTATTTTGTAGTTACATAAATAAAAGGTACAAATATTGACAACATATCCTATTTTTAAAAGTTTCTATTCTACTAAGAGTAAGTAGGATATCAAGGAAATTTGTCCAATCAAACACTCTCAGAAGGTGGTAAGGAATACAAAGAGAGGCATAGACAAAGACTTCTGGCACAATTAGAGTGTGCTATTTCCCTTAATAGGTATTCAGTCAATAGTCTCAATGAAGCTATAAGAAAGTAGAGATTGTCTTCTAATTCTATGGCAGGTTTTGAAATTCTACCGAAGCATGTGGTCACTTTGGTGATACAGCAGCAGGAAAATCTAGTCCCTGGTACAATCAATGAACATAGGCATACATATACACATGCATGCATGTATGCATGCATACATACACACACACAGACATACACAAATGTGTGCATGTATGCAAGCATACAAGGCCACAGATGTACACACACATTCTCTCTCTCTCTCTCTCTCTCTCTCTCTCTCTCTCTCTCTCTCTCTCTCTCTCCTCTCCTCTCCTCTCCTCTCCCCTTCCTCCTTATCCTCCTTTCCAAATTGCTATACTTCTTGACACCATCACCAAAATACTTTATTAGCAGCTCCAATACTAGAACAGTAACACAAAGGAACAGGTGTACACTCCTAGTTCTAATCTCAGAATATAAGAACTACAATTCAAAGGATCCTATTCACCTGGCCTGACCTGGACCACAACATTTAAATAAAAGAGAGATCATAGCCTCTAATGTGAGAGCAGCCAATGGTATTAGATGTTCACCAAGTGCCAGGCACTAAACTGGATTCTTCAGACATTTTATCTCTTGTGTTCCTCATAATATCTCTCCACAAGCATTTATCAGATGGATACATCAATTCATTCAGGGATTGAATAATGTACTCAGGGCTAAGAAAAGGATAAGTGATAACTTTACCTGAGTTATCTCCAGAGATCACCTGTACTCCTCAGACAGACAGACAGTTAGATAGATATACTTACAGATAAGTAGATGATAGGTAGGTATGTACATGCATATACATACAGAAAGATATACATAGACACAGATTATAAAACTTCCTTCTTTTGAATGCAAGTACACTGGAAGAGTTATACATTATACCTTGCACTTCTTTGTGAATTGATTTACCACTCACTCTCTTAAAGCAAGTGTTAAAAAAGGGAATTCTCAGCAGAGGAACTACGAATGGCTGAAAGGCACCTGAAAAAGTGCTCTTCATCTTTAGCCATCAGAGAAATGCAAATCAAAACAACTTTGAGATACCACCTAACACCTGTTAGATTGGCTAAGATAAAAGGTACAGATGACAGCTTATGCTGGAGAGGATGCGGAGCAAGGGGAACACTCCTCCA